>JASAMV010007783.1:0-131200 GCA_030248065.1 Rhynchonema sp. JSB1_4 | reverse complement strand
CGGAAAACTAGTTGTTTTCAAGCATTGTCAGTAGGATCATTTTACAGCTGCATTTTGACATTCTGCCACCACATTCGCTCGTGATTATGACGATTTTCATCTGGACCTGATAAAACAACCGAAAAAACAACTGAAAGTGGGATATTTTGGTCCCTGATTCACTAATTTAAAGTGTCTTGGGAGTTTCCAGTTGGATGAAAATTTGATGGACCAGAAGAAATAATTCCAGTTAGAGCCCCTGGGGCTTTAAATTGAAAGTTTTCCCGTGAGATCCTCTGAGAGCTCTATTTGTAGGGGGGGGGCTAATGGTGAAAAACTCCTCTGAAAGTTTGCTGGTACAGCAAACATGTGGTATCAAAGGCAATAAATGTATATTAGCGTCGGCACTCACCATGATCATAAAGAGAATAAACACAGCGCTCCAACTATTGAACAAGTGCTGCACGCGTGAAATGGTGAGGAGTCCGATAGCTGCACCCATGGATGCTGTTCCATTGATCAGACCGGTCACTGTTCCCAACGCCTGTGGCATGAATATGATATGAGAGATTTCATTTGCACGAGGAAGGCATGTGTCGTTCGTTGCATTTCTGTGAGAACGCTGACGCTATACTTGTCGAAACATTCTAAGTCGACTAATCTTCTCGTTCTCAGCCAAAGCTGGCTGCGTTCCCAAATCGGCCGACACGGTGGACACGCACAGAGTGTAACAACCACCGACGAACACGCCGAGGAACACCATCACAACGATCACTTTCCATTCGTCAGAGCCGATGGCTGGAAACGTATTAAAACGATATCTGACCCAACAGGTAAATCGCTGGAGAACGGACTCATGAAAATTCCAATGACGATAATGGATGAGAGCAACATGAACGTGACCACTGGAGAGCGGCGTCCAACTTTATCCTGAAATATGTAGTTGTGTTCACTTGGCTGCTATTATGAATAGAACATTCCGGTCAAATTGTCTCACTGATACGATTCCACCAAGAGCGGTACCGACAACTGCTCCGACATCGTAGTAAGTCGAGAGCAAGCCTGATTTCGCTGAATGCCATCCGTAATAGTCTCGCAAATAATATGGCAGCCAGGCAAAGAAAGCTTGATTCACGAACTTGAGACACGCGACGCAAATGCAGTACTGAAAGAAGATGTCGGGAAATTTTGACAACATCCAGACAACGAAAGTGTTAGCTCAGGCAATGTGACCTGCAGTACATTCACCAACCGCTGGCACTCCCGGAAGCATGATCGCTTTGAATATGTTCACACCGTGAGTGCTGACTTCGTTGGAACCAACGGACGAAATCGTAGGTCGTCGGGTCATTGGTACTGGTTGACCGGGAATCAAGTGTGGACTTGGAACGAGACCGAAAAACACAACAATGGCACATGACAGGCAGATGCCAGCTGAGACGATGTAGGCAATCTGAATTGACCGAGTCATCTGCGTCACATGCCACGAATAGTATCTCGCAACGATCGCCCTGTAACGCCAACCTCATATCCAAATGGTATGACAGCCAATGCGACCAATCCACCGACGACGCTGCCAACCGATTGTGTGCTCGACCACATTCCCAGCACCAAACCTCTGTTCTGTCTTCCGTACCAACACGACATCACATCAATTAGATTGGGCCACGATGTTGATTGACCGAATGCGAATAAGCCGTACCAGACAAAGTACCACCAAGGAGAGTACAGACCCGTCCATTCGCTGACGCCAGCGAACATGATCATCTGCAAGTTGCAGCTCAAGAAGTTGGCCTTTCCGTGGCCTTGATTAACGTCATTCATATACAATAACCGCAATGGCTTGCAAAATGGATCCGCTCGAGATGATATATCGAGGGTCCATACGATCACCGGCCCAACCGCTCAGCATTACGCCCTGAAAACAACAAGCGCTTGATTGCACAATGAACGGGTGTGTAACAAACACAATAGCAGTCCGGCGTCTCACAAAGCAATATATGGCCATAAACTCTGCGTCCAAGTGACCAATGAAATTTTCGGCTTTGTGCTCATTATCGAATGCGTCGCGGCCGTCATTCCATCGCTGAAAGTGTAAAGGACATTGCACTGTTGCAAGCGCGGTGTTTGAGCATGTACACAGGTGCACGTGAAGCAGACTTCGCTTGCCATCAGTGCCAGTCCATGGCTGGTGACTCGCATCATGCACACACAGAGTGACTGAACCATTAAACAAACGAATGCTTTAACTCACCAACCGGAAACATCGCCACCGGTGCCCCCTGCTAAAACGATTGATGACTTACCGAATACGGGTAGAATGGATCAGATGCATTCCCTGTTGGCCACCATTGATCAGTTAGTTGGAATTTGGTGCACGGATACGTTTTACGAACCGCTCGATTGACCACATAACTGAAATTACTCTCCAGAAATTGAAGCTCTTCAATAAAGCGGCGCCTGCTTTCGAAATTTTGCAGGCTACAACAACGACATTTGTGAAGTAACGTGCTTGTACCTAATGAGATCATGGTTTCTGCCTGATGGCATGCCGGTCAAGAGGGCGCCCATCGGTTTAACGACTACTGGCAAACTATAC
The DNA here is from genome assembly GCA_030248065.1 of Rhynchonema sp. JSB1_4. Taxonomy (NCBI): domain Eukaryota; kingdom Metazoa; phylum Nematoda; class Chromadorea; order Monhysterida; family Xyalidae; genus Rhynchonema; species Rhynchonema sp. JSB1_4. The sequence continues at coordinate 128,622 of JASAMV010007783.1, read as the reverse complement.
CTGCGTAGTACCTTCACAAAGTGCACCACCAGTCCAATGAATTATGGAAACCAGAAATTCAACTTACATCATGTAAGTGAGCACAAATACGGGTAGTTTGTGCTGCAGCGACTCGGATGGCTCCCATTCATTCATGATTAACTGCCGTAATGGAGGCTACCATTATTTGCCCAATGTTGTTTCAGACATTGTTACGTATTATATTCATCAGATCGACTGTTGCATTTTCACCAAAAAATCAGTGAAAGAGTTGACTCTTTCGAATCAGTTCTTAAAACAGTATGTGAGGGTTTACGCTATGTATGTCTTATCGAAACCGCTAATCGCTCTTTTATGTTTTTCATATTTTTGTTGCACAGGTACGTATGTATACATTATGTCACAGTCACTGCTTTTTCATATTTAGCCCGGTCGTTGATGATATAAATCGGGTGATGTCATGTTGGTCGCCTGCTGCTTTGCACGTCTCAAAATAACCAGAACTGCTAATAAGCTGAAGGGCAACAAACCCGTTCGACGCTCGTTCAGTAACCTGCTTTTATTTTTCAGATAAATATTCCGACACAGTTTAAAAACGGTAAAAAAAAACAAGAATCCAATGTACGCATAAAGAAACAAATGTACGAGACAAAACCAAAAAATGACTTGGTATTCGGCACTCCAATAATCATCATGCAAATCGAAAAGGTGCAAACACCGTGAAAACTTTATTTCACATTGTCAAAGCGATGGTCTACGAGATTGAAAGACCTCGAAATTGCGCTTTGAATCACTGCTTGTTTATACGCGTTTGTGGGTATGCGGCATTTAGGTAGGAAGAAATGGAATTGTACATGGACAGGAACTAAGATGTGTCACTTCAGGTATTTTTGGAATGACTGGAGCGGCATACAACCTAAAAGTATTATATTTATTATACATTCTTCGACACAAAGCACGGTGCATGTATGTTCACTTACACAAACGGTAAAAAAACGTGTGAAGTCAAAAAAATTATTTGCGCAGCACTTTTCCACAACAGTATAAACCCGATGAAAATAAAAATCACGCACGTCAGAACAGGGAGGGTATATTTTTCGGAAACGAAATAGCGTGTTACTGAATAACACCCTTCCATGTTCATCCTCAGTGATCAGGCTTCAGATTTCGGAACGTAAAAAATGCCGAAAAAGTCGGAGTAGTTCAAATTTTGAATTTGATAGAACACAATCATGCTGCACACAAACAAATACCCAGGCAAAACGGTTCGGCAGAGAAAAAGCTGTGAAGTTTTTTACAAAGCGAAATATGCAAAACAAAATGATTGAAACCAGTGATATATTCACAAAAGTGTGTGTTTGTTTGTTTGTGCGATTGGCGAGTGGAATTGAAAATGAAATGATCGACTGTACAGAGGCATCACGTTGTCGTCCATAATGATGGCGACAGCCATAAACCGAAGCATATGGACAGCAAGGCTGCCAAAAATGACGTCGGCGCCCTGGTCACCGACGCGTGATTGTTCGATTTGGGCACTCTGAGAATGGCGTTGTGCTCCAGCCAGATCTCGTAGTCGTATGGAATGTCCTCGGAGTCGGATACGTCGCTCGGAATATCGTCCACAAGTCTGATCTTGTAGCCCATGTTGTAGTTGGTGTAACTCTGCAACAAATCATTTTATTGGTATTTCGATTGCCTGATTGATCGGTTGTTCAGATTCCTGGTTTAATTTTGCTCGTCAGCGGAAAGCATCACTACGAACTTATCTGATGATACGCAATGCTAAAACATCGCTCAGTCACACCTGATGAATGATCTTTTGCACCCACTCATACATGCCATGAAGCACATGGTAGCACTATGAAGACATTGATCACGAACCTGATAATAGACAGTGTCAGGCGTGTCCGGTCCGGGTTTCCATCTGATCATTCCCGATTTGCCATTCTTCTTCTGACACGTCAATCGGAGCTCTTTTGAATAAGCAGCAAAGTTGTCAAATAGATCCGGATTCTCGTTCGTCTCTCGTTCGGCCCACAGACACAGATTGCCGGCTGAAGTTCACTATCGTCTTAAATGAATCACCTCGGACTGATTACGGCTAAAATAAAGCGAATCAATTGTACAGTGCAAAGTGACGCACTTGAGTTTCCGTCGGTGTTCATCTGTGGTTTGCCGAGCTGATTGAGTCCAGCGAACACTCGCACTTTCTGCTTGTCATCGGATGGCAGTTTCATGTAGCCGCCGAATGGCTCGTTTGAAATGTACAGTGGATTGTAGAAATGCACCGTTGTCGCGTCATCACCGCCTTGAATACTGCAACCGACAAGTATGGGAAGTTGACTATGAACTAAAAAAACTTTAAAAAAGTCTCAACATACTTGAATGTGTATGTGAGGCCACGTTGTAGCACCAGTTCCGGCGTCATGTAGCCGTTCACGTACCAGACGTAGTCGTTTGGACGTGCTTCTGGAGAATTAACGATTTGTAAGGGTCCCAATTGGCATACACTACAAACATGAAGAATCCCAACTGCTGACCTGCCCACGCCTCGTAGGCTCGTCGTCCACCTGGTGGACCAATTTGGAACGTGAAATTTGTGCGTCCGGGTCTGCCAACCAGGGTGGTGACGGGCCAATCGGCCTTGCGTTCCACGATCACGTCGTCGTACTGAAGCACAAAAAGGGACAATTAGAGTTATAGACGAAGTATGTAATGTCAATTGAAAGGTGGTGTTGGATGAAAAAACTGACCATTCTCTGCGGCGGCACATGCGGCGGAATGCGGTCTGATATCCTTCCGACCTGCACGTTGCCGAAGTCGACCCTGAATCGAATACAGTACACGCTGATCCATTCGATACTGTAGATGTCGTGTGTGGCTGGCAGCTCGACGATGATGTCCTGACCCGAATAGCGGTCGTGGATCGCTGTGATGCTGAAAAAAGTGGCACTCTCTTGGCATTGTCCGACATCAATGTTTTTGTGATTAATGATCATTTGGAAACAGCACCAAATGCTCTTGAATTTTCAGGTGTGTGTTAGACCAGAAATCTGAACGTATGGCCTCAGAGCGCAGAGTTGTGTCATACGGAAAGGATTAAACCTGATCAACTAACGCTAAGTAAGCGACCAGATAGTTGAGAAGCCATCTCTTCATGCGTTTATGTCTTGCCGCTATATACTCATAGCATGACTCAAGCTGCTGAGTCAGTACTTGCGATGACGATACGGTCTCGTCATGATCCATTTCAGAGCAATTTGGATTTGGTGATTTCTTTGATATCCCAGGAGCTTCGATACCCAACTATATGATGCAATAGTCCTGCTATCTGATCTAAGTACCGATTAAATGTGTTTAAGTTTAAACAGCCCTGATTAAATATCACTTGTTTCGTCTGGGCAAATGAACTGTGTCAACAAACAAAACGCTATCAATAAAACGCGATGCTATGCCTGCCTATCACGTGAACGGGCAGAGTGGTGCTGTGCTGGGTAACGCCACCACCGTCATTATGGAAGACACAAGATGATTTAGTTCACTGGCTGAGTAACAATCTGGGAATACAGGAGACGTTTTTTGTAATTTGCGCGTCTCGTCGTGTTTTGGCGCACTTATATTTATAACTAATGTCCCAGTCTTGCAGCGTGCCGAACTGTTTTTCAGTGTGTATGTAAGTCATCATTTTTAAAAACAAAGTCCTTCCAACACTATGAAGCAGAAACTAAGTAGGGAAACTAGGAGCGTTTCAAAACATGGCAAGAACACTCAACCGCCTACAGTAAACAACAAACAAATACCTGGGCAAGCTTTCTCTTTCAAAACTGATAAGCTCCAGACTTTCAAATTCCTTAGTCAAACTGACGTTGCAGTTTGGTTACGGAGATGTCAATCAATTTCACTTTCAGCAGATAAAACCCAGACAAAATAAACAAGCAGAATACGAAGTCTAACCGATCAGGCTCATCGCGACCACGAATTCCGATTTGGATGCCGTTTTCTGGGTTGATAGTGCCCTTGCCGGCTAGGATGTTGCCATCTGAAAAAAATAAAATTGTGGTATAAAAAATAATGTACAATAAATTTACGAAAACCTCCGGTAAAATTCTGTCCCAATTTATGACTGACCAGGTGCCGAGTCTCCCCTGAACATGAATCCATAAATTTTGATCGTGCGTCGGTCGAGTACGAGCACTGGTCCAGACGAGACACCGTATTTCTGACCGGATGTGGTCGCGGCAATGGTGCCGTTGAGGAACACTGGCTTGGGCGGCTGCAGATCGACTGGCACACTCACGTGACCGTAGTTCTTCTGAAACAATCGCGGAATTCGTCGTGCATGATTAGGGCAGCCAAAGCAACGCCATCGATGACACGCAAACGTGGCATTCAATCATAAAGTTAGTCGTATGAAACCATTCGGATACAGAGCAGGCGTGTGAATCAACCCACACGGTCTATGCAAAGGTATAGTGCCGAAGCAGAACAATGATTATGCAAATTACAAGTGAGGTAATCAGAAATGACAGACCAAAAAGCTCTGACACCATAGTCCAAACGATTTAAAGTCGGTGACCCTGTGATTCTGTGGCAGCATGATCACGACACGTGCGTTGCTGTACACGTTCAGTGGCTTGTTGCTGAAACATCATTAAAACGATAATTTTTTTAACAAATCAAGTTTCATCCCATACCTTCGCAAAAGTATGTGTCAGCGAATAATAAATAAATCCAACAAACTCATTAAAAAACTTCTTCCGGCTGACTGACCCAAATTCAAATGTCGGAATGCGAACACCAGATGAGGTGAGCTGCGCGGTTTTGTCGGCCCAGAAATAGACATCTGAAAAAATAATTCGAATTGACATTTTTATTCTCAGAAATTGTGCTCCAATTTCAAAAATTCATAATTCTTCTGCAAGAGCGCAACATTCGCTCGCTAAGCAAAAGGATCACAATGAACTGAAGCCAAGACGCTAGGCTCCCGGCACAAAAGCTACGGGTGTCAAATCAACCAAGTGTTTCAGCTAGACAGAATAATCACCGAAAGTTGATGTGTTTCTTGCACGAGCAGAAATAAACAATTGATCTCAAAATAATATAATATGGATCATTCGGCTATCGAACACTGTTACACGCGGTCAGAGCAGCAATTTACCTTCTTTCAAGCCAAAAAAGTACTTCATTTTGCCTAAAATTAAATTTTTATAATTATGCGGAATCAGCCAATATTCATGCAAGTGCAAAATGACAAGATGCCGAATATGGGAAGGAAATTGTACGTAATGTACTTTCGGGTTCAAAAATCTAGTTACAGCTATGCCTCTTTAGGTACAGAACGATAAGATACAGTATAATGCATAAGCAACACACAACGGAACTTACTGTGGCAAGTCTTCCCGCCTTGAGTGAACAACGATTTTTAATTCATTATTTTGTCGCACAAAAGAAGATATCCCCGTTTGCAGCCGCAACTCACCGGGCATATCAGCATTGTAAGCGAATCCAATAATTTGCAGTGCTGTATCATTGACTACGTACACGTCGCCCTTGATGCCAATGTTTTGTGGATCATTCAGTGCACCAATGAAGTCGCCATACCACGGCTCGGGCACCGGGGCACTCTCTGAAGTGGCCACCATGGTGGTTCGTTAGCAGGACGCAAAACTGATTGACCAATTGTAAAAACTTACCGAGGAAGCCAATATGACTGAATAGCACAAATGCGAGAATATGTTTCATTTTGGTTGTTGCAAAAATGGTTCTGACGAAAAATTCGGTGCTGCGATTTCACGTGGGCATTGAGTCAAAGCTGCTGGATTCTGTTGGAATATGGACGCTCCTGAAATGAAGGCAGGCATACCAATAATGACCATTTTGCAAACGAGACGGCAAAAATTTTAACTGCGCTCTGTTTGGCGTCCAGCGTGAGCCTTTCTCGGAACGCAATAGATCATGCAAGCAAGTGCTAAACTGGACGAAAACGGGTTCAGAATTGTGCAAGGGATGCATGTTGGCTCGGTACTGCCAGTGCATAGGGACTAGGAAAGACTACGTACGTATACCCCCTGAGATGACAAAACCCGGATCCATTTAAAGCGGAACCTGCATCCGCGCACATGATACATTAAGCACATATCATTCGCTAAATATCTACAGTACGTGTGTGTGTGTCCAAGAGGGCAGTGGAGCAGCGAATATACAAGTAATCAAGCAAAGCAGATACATTCATCAGAGCAAGAGGCCGAACATCAGTGAACGTCAGTAAAGGATGGAGAATCACATTACATAAATGCACGACCGACGGTGGCGGTGTGGGGCTTTTTGGATTCTTGATGTACTGCGCTGCAGCTTCGGTGCGAAATTCGTTAAATTAGATATCAAAATTGACATTTCGCTGCGTGCCGCGCTGTGTGAAAGAAGAAGGAAGAAGACGTCGGATTGCTGCTATCAGAACTATATTCGTTTTGTCAGCCTATATACGAAACAGTCCATCATACACGTTTGTGCGACTGAATCAGCGCGCAGAGCTTCGTTGTGGCTGTCAATTGTGCGCGACCAAGATAAACTGCATACGCTGACTTCTGGCCACTTCGGTAATGTTGGTGTCTGAATCAGAGCGTTTCGGATTTATGATGATACAAGTGAAGTTGTCGGACATACTTTCCTTTTGAATGACACAGTATTTATCCAGCAAAGCCAATGCTGACCCATTTTGGTACAACATTAAAACAACCTGGCAGAACAGCTCGTGATGATAGACTAACATGGATTTTGACACCCTTTGCCAGCCCATGCTCTCAATTGTTGTAGCGATGAAGCACAAGGCGAATACTAAAGAGATGGGGCTTAATCCAGATGGGTCACGTTGTTGGGTCCTATTACTAAGCTTGTGACCACTGACAACTATTGTTTTTGTCACAACAAGATCCAAGAATAAGTCACACAACAGAGATGTGGACTTGATACGAACAACCGAATGTGCGAAAGTGGTTGGCTTTGCGCCCGAAAATATCAAGAATTATACATTGTAGTGGCGTCTGGGTGGGCTACAAACGTTCCTTGACGGACAGAGTTTGAATGTGGTAGACATGTGACCAAGTTGAAGGGCGCTGTCACTCAGAAGCGCCTTAGCCTGGCCGCACGGTACCCGAGTTAAAAACATTTGACAAGTTTCCCTGCAGCCAAACGGCGTTTTTAATAGAGGCCACGGACGGAGACGTCAAGCAAGGCATAGAATACACCATGCATGTGCACATACATACGCGGCTGACTGAATCGATAAGAAACAGATTTAGTAGCGAGCAACGTGAAAGTGACGGCTTTCTAACCATCGCATATAAAAACTTTTCTCCAGACCCATTGCCCGCTTGAGCAGACACACAATTGGTAACTTTGACGAGGCTTCCGGCCGGTTCCCCAGCTGAATGGGGTTGAAAAAGGAAAATGAGGCGCCTAACGTAATTTGCCAGGGAATGAAATCAAAAGGAATCTGATTTGACTTCATTCGCTTGTTGTTAACCGACGAAGATATCATCCGAAGATGTTTTTATCCATTGTCGTGTGGGAGGTTGGTTACTGGACTCACTGTGAACAAACACACCTCACAATTGCAAGAAACCGATTATTAAAATGCGCCGATGGGAAACAGTAGTGCTTCAAGACAGACTTGTCAGTGTGTAAAATAAACTGTCAAGAAGTATAGACTCTTATGGACGCAACAAGTTTCAACAAAGAAAACCAAGATGCCGCAGCACAAATGCCTATCAGATGAGAATCCTTGTTTGACCAAAGTCTTATCTGTAGAACATGTGGGTCGTGTAAAAGTGAACGTTTTGTCAATGCGCATGTGCGAACAAGTTGTATCGATGTTCGGCCGGGCCGTGATTGCGCGAAACGATATATGGTACGCTCTTTGCCCTCGGTGTGCGCAACTGATGGTACCGAACAACAATATGGCGAGCGTGAATGGATGACATGTTGCAAAAAGCCATAAAATCAATCGATACAAACAAATGGGCCAATAAAATCACGGAATGATTGGCTGCGATAGATGTGGGTGATAACAAACACGCGCGCTCCAAAAAGGTGCTTAACCCCTACCCTACCGTAGATTGCGTTTTGTTTATTGCAGTTATGGGCGGGTGTTGCAAATTGGAGCACACGTTTATTGGCTTAGAATGTCATGCACTATGTATGGTAGTAGTTCAACCTCGAAACTATTTGCATTTCATGCGCTTTGAACTTGAGGTTGACATGACCAGTGTGTATTTGAAGCATCCTAATGTACTTCCAACCAGTCATATCACGAGGCTGTTTGCCTGTCTTTTTGCAATGCTTTTCTTAATATAGATTTTTTCCAAACCTGCCAAAACACACCACATTAAATTCAAATGGCAATAATGACTTTTGTCAACCCCATACACAGCGACGGTGGTATAGTAAACCAAGAGAAAGTCATATTTTTATTATTATCTGCGCAGTTGAGTTGGTATACTGTATGTATGATGTCCGTCAGATTGCAATGTGCACAAAGAATATGAGTGAATGAAAAGTACCAATGAAATTATCTGGCTGTGAATTGTGCGAAATAAGCAGCACTACAGACACAATATTGCTCGTTTTTGGCACAAGTTTTTATCAAAATTATTTCTCCGCGAGGCGCGCACGCTACACGCAAAAGTTCGGGCTCCCGCGGTGGGATACTACTAAACTGGCGATAAAATGCTTGTGGAATAATGCAAATAACAAGCGTAACTGCTGTAGTATACATTGTACTACAAATTACAAACGAAGTTTGGATTAGTTTCTCATTTCCTATTTAGCACCGAGATTAGATTTGCCCTGAGAACTATACATAGTATGGAAAATATGCTGTCGTAGTGACCTGCATGTAAGGTATGTACCACACACATTACAAACTTACCTTTGTATGTACGTTGTACTACAAACCGAAACATTGCGAGTATCCGCTTGTTCCTGTGCCCATAATAACTTTGTTATCGGTCGCCTAACGATATCGCGGCAAGTTCACAATGTTGGACCATTGGTCATTTTATGGTCAACACAATATACAATTTTGGATTGCTTGTTTTATGGAAAGTTCAACACGTATATGCCAACGTGAAAACATTACGTGAGAAAATTACACACAAAGGATAACATTGGATAGGTCGAAGGAGTTATATATGACAGAGAGGTGCATCAGACAATTACAGAAAGAACAGTACTGCGTGCAGTGCAGACAATCGAGACGAACTTCAACTTACTACCTATAATTCGCAACTAAAAGCAGTCATGAGTCACGACTAAAAGCCACAGCATTGTGGTTGGCAAGATGCACAGCGCACGAGCTTCTAAGTTCGTTGATACCGAAACCCAACGGTATGATAATGTTTGTTGTTTGCTCATCCGACTCGGCTGATCCGGTTGTTTGAGTTTTGCGCAGAATTCAACGCACTCCCACGCAACACCTTGGAATCTCCCGACACTGTTTCTTGCACAAGTTGTCTCAGACGTGCAAAGTGCACACTACACAATTTACTTGCAGTGCTGTAATGGAGGCACGTGGATACCGTATAGTCAGAGACCCAACAAGCGCAACGTAAAGCACCACAATTCATTCGATGTGAAATCAAACAACTTTTTCCGTACCTCACGCCGCTCTGTTGCACCACACAAGTGATCCAATGTAAACATTATCGAAGATGCCCGATATAAATTCGCGTGCGAATGCAGCTGAGCACTACAACGTTTCGAGTGCAGGTGATAGGAATGCTTTGGGATCGCCGATCACGAGTCACATTAGTGCTCGGGAATTTTGAAAAAAATTACTAATAAAAACGACCGACACGATAAAAACGTGAGTATAAAGCCGGATTATCACGGTCACTAAACCGTTTTCCGGGTCGGAAATAGCCCACGGCAGATCAGGTAGACTAATATCTCAAATTATGAGATACTGGAAATAGACCCTTTTGAATGCTTACACATCATGAACACTTGCGATGCCAAGCAGTGATTAAGATGACGGGGATGTAGCGCTCATGTCACCACAAAGTTATGACCAAATTGCCGACTGCTGCAACTCGCATATCCGTTCTTTTACAACTTCGTTCCATCCGAGTTTGGGAACCAACCTATTCCTAAAAACCATGTCATGTGAGCATATGCAGATGAAAGATGCATATGGAACGAGTAATTCCGATCTACGGCTGCTCCCGATAGAAGAGGAACAAAGTAATTTTATTCAAATATTCTCAAATCTACCGTGCATGCAATCAAATCTCATTCTATCGGCTACCCTTTCCCTGCCCTCTCTGTGGGATGTCTGCTGTGCTCTCCATTGTTTGCGCAGAAAATTCACTTGTGACAAACTCTGTGATATAACCCGCAGCCCAACGACATAAACCAAACGGACGCAAAATGTCAAAAACATGATCAAACACCCGGGGTTGTAAAAATTTCAAATATAAAAAAGGATGGCCCAGAGCGCCGGATAAGGGTTTATTAGGAAACACACCTGACAAAACTGAAAAGGACTTTTATGATTTGTGTACAAACCGCGGTGGAAACAAGACAACTAGAAAACGTTTTCTGCATCAAACACCTTCACGTTATGAAGTCTGCGGTCGGTGACGCATCGTAAAAGGACTGCGCATGATATGTTTCGATGGTCTTTGTTTTTGCGCGTGACACGGACGCAACACGCATGAATCAGCGCTTGACTAACAACAAGTCAGACGATCTTGATCGATTATTGCGATCGAAATTTCGTAGGAAAACATACAACAGCCGATCAGTCGAGAGAAATTTGAGTTTTATTCACTCGGTCAGATCGAAGCGATACTAAAAAATAGAACTGTTACCGGGTGGCCCGCGTAGGAGAAACCGATTTATCGCTCACGAAACAGACGCATGCAAAATGGGTTGCAAAATGCATACTACCCAGAAAAACCTGTTTGTAACTCTGCTGACAGAGCTGGAGCGGACTCGACTCGCCCTCGTTTTTTGTTCGCAAAATGAAAAACTCAAGAAACGAGAAAAAAGCATAATACCCACGTATATGTATCCACACGGTCTGCGGACGAAAAGGATATAAACTCATGCGGGAGAGACGACACCCGCAGCCAGCCAAGTCAGATGCGGGGAAAACAATAAAAAATAGCCGAAAAGATGGGGGCCGAGCCGAGCCAGCAATGCTTGATCTATGGGTTGACATTAGCATTGTCCGGATTTGTCAACTGGTTTTGAGCACAGTTGGGGCATTCGCTGCCAGGAAAAGCACTGATTCAAGTTAGATGCATATTCTATGGCGTTAAGCCTGGTTTGCTAACCGAGGTGTCTCAACGGGCTTCAACCATGATGTGCCTTTTCAAGCACGTCGCAGAGTAAACATGCGTGCGCGCCGCCATTGAAAAAGGTTTGCAGCACAAACATAAACAAATAAATAAATACACATAAATAAATGCGCAAATTCAATACCACATTACTACAGACGCGCAGAGCGGCACTTGATCAAAATGAAGAGCAGAACACGTAAAAATCAATGTGTTATGAAAAACCGTTTCTTCGTGAGATTTGAGGAGAAGAAAATGAATGAAACGGTACATACCCAAATGCATAAGACGGACAGATATTGTACCAGTTTTTCTTTCGGTAATAAAAGTACGCACGTATATGTACCTATGTAATGTTGCATTTGACATTACGAAACTGGCAAAGCCAACAATTTTCCTCGAGCGTCCTCGAGTACCTACATCTCATGAAGCACATCGCACGAAAATTTGTATGCTTAGAAGAACGCAAATTATTTAGCGAAAACAGAAAAAACACCGTTCGGATGGCAAGAACGAAGCACAGCCGGGGCCCGGAGTCTCTCAATCATCCAAAAACATGCATATAAAATGAGGGAATCGAAAAATGCAGGAACACTCAAACCTCGTTGCTCGCAATTTGCATCTCCCCGTTCGGTGTCTAGTTTAATGCTTGCTCGACTTCATAAAAAAAGGAGAGAAGAATGTGAAATAACTCCGGGCACTATCGCAACATCAAACGCTACCGATAGTTGAAATGACCGGATCATGGAATGTTTGGTACTGCGAGTAAAGTGTTGCACAATTGGGTGCAGTAAAAGTGACCTAGAGTACATGCCTAATAAAGCATGAAGGGCATGAAGGCCTCGGTCAGTACAGGCCCGCGGTGGTTCACAAAGGTGCTACTATGGCGCACTCGAACAAACTCTTGGGAATAAAAAAACCAGAGCACACGAATATGATTGGTCGTATAGTAAAGGCATCGGTTACATCGGCAATAACAAGTGCAACGTTTCATGTGATGCATAAGTACAACAGGCCACATGTCCACCACAAGTGAACAACTTGTCTGTGATTGCCGTCAATCTTACTCAAACAATTTGGGGGCTGGATTACATACATGCAGAGAATAGCAAGTTGTAGGAACTAAAGAGATGACAGATCATGCACTGCACCCGTCCATGACATTGATTGAAAATGAGCACGGATTAACATCGTCACAAGCTGTTGGTGCTTGGGCGGTATTCTCGCAGTCACTGTCAGTCAAGTATTAGGCAACTGCACTCTACGCGCTCAATCCACACTTGATGATACAACACAGTTTATGCGAAAATACAAGCCATTGTTCAGGAACGCGTCTGCAATCAGTGTATGTAAGCGCAACCTTACACGAGACAGCCCGTCTCCATATGTAGTCTCAACATCTTCACGATTTGCGTGCGTCGCACTTGATGTAGCACGGAAATAAAAAGAATCTTTTTCTTGTTGTCGCTGTGTTGTCAAGCCGATGTATGGGTACAAGAGCAACGTTAGACAACACACACACGCGACACACTAAACGAGTAACCTCAAAACTTCTTGTCAGATACGCGCAAAAGACAATTGATCCGAAAACTCGACGCGTGTGCACACGCTTCTGACATTAATGAAGAAAATAGACATGACCCATAGGCGGGTTATTTATGGCTGGAATTAAAAGCACAATTACTTTATTCATTTAATATTCACTAAAAATGTATGTAAATGTTCAATTGTATTGTATTGAACTTTATTGCAGAACAATGTTTCTCCCAGGAAAAAAGACAAGATCATTGTAAAAAGAATATTGTAGCATCGTAATTATCCTTAGAAGGGTATGTAAATATTAACTGGAAGCCTGACACTGACTGTCTCCGTGTAACAGATCCGCAAAGCGATTTCGAGCGCGCGCTAATTGAAGTTTTTGACGGATGTTATGTAACTCTGTCAGAAATGTGCGAATGCTGTACAGCGCAAAGATTTATGATCGTTTTAGCTGTTTGGAAACTGCGCTTTTTGCATGCTTCGATTGCAATAGTTCATCGATTCCGATCGGAGCTCAGGATATCAGGAATAAAAAATGTACGATACTCAAGAACCTCTGGAGAATGAGCATATTGTACACAAATTTTAAGATATAATCTGCGAGCGCGCGGAACGTTTTCGAACAAATTATAACAAAAACGGGCACAATTTTGCGCGCGCTTTGAAAATGAAACGAATCGCTTACGATTTCTGACAAAGCGCACAGCGATCGCTTAGGCATGAGTCATGTTACTGCCATCAAATAGGGACTCCTTTATTTCTCGATATGCACGTTATTGTGCCCTTTGCAACTGTGGCTAAAGCAGCGATAAAAAAAATTATTGTTGTCCAGTCCAAATGAATCTAAAACAGGTGGCATGAATTTCCCATGATGAGGACAAAAACAGTGTTGCAGTGAAACACGTGTATGTTGCTGCACTTCATGGCGCTGTTCTGAGCGTGCATCGAAAAGCTCCTGAAAATTCATTTTGGCTTTTAAACTGTTGGCAAACCACAGTAATTGCTGGTTTGCAGGTATGCGGTGTAGAAACAAGCTGAACAAACAAACCAACACGAAAGCATATACTCACAGTTTGTGTTGGTGAAAGTACACCTGTACATAGGTTACGTATTACAGTACGTAATGTATTTCTGCTTTTGCAATTGAAAGCGCGCTGTAGCTTTGCCAGTTCCCCGGGGGTGTTTAGCGATGATTAAAAAACTGGCAAAATTGACATTGGACGACTGTACAGTGGTCACCCATGGATAGAGGTCAGCCCTGAAACATCACAACGAAATCTATCTAACGACAGCCACATTAGCTGATCGTGTAGCTCACAGCCACATTATGATGATCTTATTGTAACGAGTGTTTTCTGGCACATAATATTGTTGTGAACAGATGTTACCTAATGATATTGTTCATGGCCACACACAACAGACCCATTAGGCCATGGCCACTTGAAGAAACAAGCGTGAATTTAATAAGAGACACCACGATTGAGCGTGTGAAGCAGAATTGATGGGGTGCGGTTATTGTGCAGCAATTGAAGCATGACGATGCGTGCAGGGCTGTCGAGGCTGATGTACATATATGTATGTATGAAAATGCGTATCTTTCGTCAGCGCAAACACTGTTCGATACAATAAGATAAGGCTGAAGAATCTTCTATTCGTGTGGAAAAACTTCGGTTATTACAAACGAAGGTATAGTGAATGAAGTGTGTCTCTTTAGAGAGTTTTTGCACTGACGCTGAGCTTTTGAATTTCTTGGCTTTCAAGTATGATTACCATCATCACCAAACTGACCCGGATCTGACCAAACAATTTCCAAATCAACAGCAACTTCAACAGTTACTTTGGCCAAATAAAAAAATTCCTCAAACCATCGATGGCTGTACGAATGGCTGAACGAACGCTGGTACAAATTCGATGGCCAAACAGGAACCAAGACAACAGCTAATAACACCGGAAGAAGAAGTTGACAACGAAGGGTTACTGCACGTCTCAACCCAACCCTGCGCACCGATGATCGCCTAACCACAAACCCGTGGAAGGAGCGCACGTCCTTCTGGACACTAAATGTGATCGTCACCTTCTGGGAACGGAAGCAATGAAGCCGCTGATGTGAAAGCTTAGTTTCGGTGATATGTGATATCCTTGAGATATGTGATATTATTTGAGCTTAGCTTTGAGCGGTTGTAATTGTTAGTGCAGACCGTTCGGGTCTTGACCCCGCACATGGAATTCCTTCCGAAGTTGCCAGCAGAATAATAATAATAATAAAAGTGTGTCTCTTAACGCTGGTGAGGCTCTTCAAAAATCAACTCGCAAGTGCAACCGTGCAATGAGCGGTCACACCATGTTTAGATTTTGCCAAAAGATATCCTTGAATTAATCGGTACATACTACACGGATCAAATTTAAACATTACAAACATAGCAACGCTAACTTTTAGTCCCCGATAATTGACTATGATACAACCTGTGGTACGTTGGTGTCTTATAAATTCAAGGACGCCGAACGAAATCAACTCGAATACCGATACTATATGACCAATGTGCGTATATTTTCGCTCGTCTTCCATTTTTTTCAATTGCCCAATGTCTCTTGACTTGCACTTGCCTCTAGGGGGTAATGATAATCAATCTGCCCCCAAATATGTTGTTCATGTAAAACATGTCAGATACGAGACGTTGTGAATACAAGATATCCGAATTCTAAATTTTTCATGAAGGTTCTGTACACAGATGACCGAGACAGCAATTACGTACGTTTTCGGGTGAAACATCGTTCCTGTCGAAAACCGTTGATCCATTGCAGCACAATCAGTGGGAATGGACCGTGTTCAAAATTTTATTTGCTGTTTATCACGACTTTACGGTGATCCTAATGCCACACAGTTAATCATAAAACCAATAGAACGCATGTCATTCGGTAGCGAAACAAACGCAACAAAAAGTCGTTGCATAACAAACTAAATGTATATTACGTAGTCCACCGTGTTGAGCAAAATCAATAAACCAAAATGCGATTCGTTAGTTACAAACCTGACCTCAAGCAGAATGCAACCTGATGCGATTATGTGTATCAAAGCAAATCGGCTATGCGCCTCGAGTCGGGTGCGCAGGAAGGATTGTATTTGTTTTCAAAAGTGAGTGTGTCGCAAAGCCAGCTGACATTCGAAGCAAGGCAAGCGGTAATCTGGACCAAAATTCGGTCGCATTTTTCTCGGATACGTCAGCAGATAAAAATCTAAATAGTTGATGATGGCCAGTACCTGTTTATCTGTCACTCCACTGGGCCAAATAATGCGAAGGAGATGAAAGATCCGAACTGGTTTTGGCACTATCAAACACAAGAAAACAACATGACGTTTGAAGAAACGATCACGTTCAGAGATTTTTGGCAAACCTATCCGATAGTCTGTGTTCAATTCCTTCACAGGTCAAGAGCAACATCGCTTGCCTTCCGTATGGTTCACAGTTTGGGGCTGTCTTATCCCCAGTTCTCATACCAATTACAATCAGCGAACCGTGAAAACACAGGGTGCAAACAGGAAGATAAGGCACACCATGTGCGGAACACGGGTACCATGTTTGTTCCAGAGACACCATAAGAACCTTGGCGCCGGAACGAAATCCATATTGGCGCAAGAATGAATAGGCCCCAGAACTCCTTGAGCAACAACAGTTACGGCTTGACACCTATCCTATAAATATCCCTATCGGCCGTAAATGCACATAATTTGAATAATACCACACGCTCAGAACGGTGAGGTATCGCTAGTTTGATAAGTATTTTGGCCCAAAGACCTGTCCTTCGTGCCCAACACAACAATGAAAAGTGCTCGTGGGTTTTTTTACTGTCCCAAGACCAGATTTGCATGACAATAATGGGAAATAATAAATGTTTCTTGGAAAGGCTACACACTTTGGTGGGTGGGATGAGAAATTATGATATCTGAATATCGGTGTAGGTTTGAAGATTGATGAGAATTACAAACTGTAAAATTGGGCGGAGCAAACCGAACTTCCAGCTCATACATTACGCTGTACCGAAGCGAAAGAGCCATTAACTTGTGTTCAAGGAAACACGCTGTGACCGGAAGGAAAGGAAACCAAACATGCACATTAAAGGTGATATAAACATTCGCTTCAGATGAAAAAAGAATGCGAGCAAGAAAATGAACCTTGCGTTCTAAACAGTGTGAGCGCACTCCACATGAGAGCGGTGGTGGTGATGATATGAGGAAGAGTTAATGGGGTCATGTCAAGGTTATGATCGATTTTGCGTATGGTTGGACATGGCACAACGCTAGTTCGGGAACAGCTGTAGTCAGACATGCCTGTCATGCTCGCCTGAACTACGATCAGATCGCCTGTGTTTGATTCCCCTTCAAGATCACAAAAAAGTATGGAGTCGCACAAAAAATAACATTGGTCAATCACATCGGCTAACGAACGACAAATACCAGCTTTTCAGCACCAGTATCTTTCGGATGCCCGAGATACGTGAGTGCCCATGCAACCGTTTATTTGTTGTGAATTAGGTGGGTAACGTTGATCAGCCATACGGTTGGGCACACACACTCAAATATGGTCAGATGCAATCAGCATAGCGGATGCAAATACATCTCGTGGGTATGGTACGCCCCCAATCTTAAAATTTGGCATGCTTCAATGTTCAAGAAGGTGCTACGCTGCACCAGGAGAGTCAACAATGCGTGTCCTACCCTGCGTTAATTTGACAACTAGGACAAGGATTTGAACCATTAAAAAAAAGAAGAATACATCGTAATTCATCACCCCCCCCCCCCCGATCCAAATTTCGCATCTGCCCTTCCACAAACCGGCGTGCGCAGTGAGTCGTGCTGAAAACGACTGGTGGTCACCTTTTATCTGTGTGACTGACTGACCACTGCAAATAAAGACACCCCGTTGTGCACGTCTGCAAACATTGACCATGTGTCCCTCTCTGCGTGTGTGCTACACAGGTGACATGACTGGACCGACCCAGATGCACTGTACGTACAGAGACCACCACAGTGTGATGGTTTGGTTACAGAAGGATGTGCGATCCAAGCAAACACAGACAGACACTCAATAATGAGGCTTGTGCCATGTCAATATGGGATCCGGTTTGGGACAACAACGGCCTGGAATGAATAGATTGAATATAGGGAATGTGCCACATTTTATGCACGTTTATTTAGCAGTCTGATTCTGTACAGTCGAACAGTGTGACCGAGTGAATATTATGGATATGATGAAAAACGTCAACGTATCAGTGGCACATCCGAAAGACAGTGTTGACTGGCTGTGATGTTTCGGTCACTGATGAACTCCGCAGTCACATAATAAATTTCATTTTCCACTCATATGGTTACACATTGGCGTTTGCATGAAACATCAGTGTTCATAATTCATCGTCATTCTTCTTCTTGTTCGTCTCGCGCACCACGGCTACATACGGCTTGTTGCTGTCATTGCTTGACTGATGTGCTTGTGGTTCATCTTGGTCCGCCGCTGTGTTCGGGCACTTGCCCTTGTCATCTGTGGAGTCCGATGACTTCTTGGTGCACTGGGTGGCACCTTCTTCCAGGTCGTCGACCTCTCGCGTTTGGATCGGCTCCGCGTCATCATCGGTTTTGTCGAACTGATAGTGAAGATGGGTTGAGGGCTGGTTTCGATGATTTTATGCGTTTATTTGATTTCGAATTTCATTGTGTTCAATCTGATTCAGACAAGCAAAATGCACTGAATTGGATGTCATGCCAACCTCATTTATCCTCTCCAGGTGGATCTTGGCGAGCAGTTCTGTTCGCTTCTGGATCTCCCCGTTCAACACTTCTTCAACTTTATCGAACCGCTGCAAAGAATCAGGCTTAGGGATTTTTTGCCTGAATATCAGGACAAAGTAATCGAATGGCGGTTATCGCTGCCGCTTTTGTCATTGACAAGGCTCAGGGCGCCATTGCAGTCTGGCATTATGGGTCGAAACTGCATCCACATCCACATACAGATCTAATGCAATACGTGCTCACAAACCTAAATCGTAAAGTGCCGTAACAATAATGCTCATGCTCACCCTTCTGATTTCGTGATACATTTTCTCAGCAAATTCTTCGCTCTGACTGTTCAGTTTGACAGCGATCGCCCTCATGAACGTGTCGTAGTCCTCATTCATCTGAAAATAAACCGACGCTCAAACTTTTCAAATTTGAGCACCACCTTTGCAAAAATATCCGCTATTCTTCCGTCCCGGAAAACCGATAGACATCTACATACATTAGGTAACGCTCTCCATTTGGTATTGGGCCTACTGGTATTGGTGACTTGATAATGCCACCGGGCAAAGTGTATAGTCCATCCATCAGCTCACGGTACTTTTGCTCAGGAGGTTCAGGTTCCGTTGTGAAAAATTGTTCCTCCGCAAGACAATCTCAGAGAAAACGGCGCACAAAAATAAAATAAAAACCGATTTCTCTTTCTTTTCTTTTTCGTAAGCCAACCGGAACCGGAACAGCACTGGATCCTGTCAAGTTTTTCAGCTGACAAAAAGTGTCATGAGCTGATGGGTGGACTATACCTGTTCCTTGAATTCCGCTCTCTGGTCATTGAGTCTCTGCAACGCCTCCGCGTGCATTTTGTCCTCCTCATCTTCATCCCGTGGTTTAGCCGTCAAGTACTCTTCGTAGTCGTACCCATTCGTGATCCATTCGTGCATTCGGTAGATGTTGTTCGAGAATGTGGGCACATTCGCTGCAAGGTTGAGAATGCTACAATGCTTGCTGAATTTGAATACGTAACCATTAAAACTGTTCTGTCCGATGGTTTGGTCTCTATTACTTTGCAACGCGATCAGAGGTACAGTACATATCCACAGTTTCCTTCGCTTTGTGTCTTTATATGTCGACGTAAATCGTTTAAAACAAAAATAATTTGAATGAAGTCAGCAAAAAACCAAAACTCACAGTTGCCGTGTGCCCAATGAGCCCAGAAGAAGCAAATTACGGTCGATACCGCAAGTATGAGCCCATTCATGGTTCAGGTTTGGCAGCTTTCGAAGTCTAAAAAATCTGCAAAAAGATGACGTGTGATATGGAATATTTTTAGAGTACAACATCTTCAAAACATGAGCGCACATTGCAAAACAAAAATTCTCTCACGAAAATTACTACAACGCAAAAGCGCACCGGTGTACACTGCACTTTGCATGTGGTGCTGTATTTTTGTAGTTTATTTTTACCGAAAACGCCATTCCGTTGCTTGCGTAATACACGACAGCACGTAAATTCGCTGTTCGTTGCTGGGAAATTAAACGTGAAGACTTTTTTTATGAAATAACAAACGCTAAAGGCTAGTGTACTCAAACACTGTATGCAAATGATGTCACCAATACAACACTTTGAAAGTTATCGACATTTTTTGTTGAAAAACTTGCGTCCTCTCATGTCGGTTTTTTGTTGAGTGTGATGAAATGCAGTCGGAATGCTATCACCTCACCCGGTCCCTAATTCTATCGGACCGTACCAATCTCGAAGGTGAATCCACTGGCATGGACTTTGCATTGTACATAGGTATGGCCAATTTTTGGTTGCGCTTGGTTTGCAGTAGAGTTGGCGTACTAAACTCGACCAGCGTTACAAGTCGTTCATCAGGTGTAGGGGACCACCTTTTGCGCTGGGCCGAAATTAGTGCGCCAGCTCTATCGCAAGATACAGCTCAAGCTATACATTTGCCTATAGGTCTATGCCAAGTCCATCCCTGTGGATTTGCATTCAAAGTTGATACAGCCCTGTGTTCCGCTGCATATGGCTTATTTGAGCCTCTCTGTGACGAAAATGTCGCTGATACACGAATTAGCGGAGGAATTTCTAGGAATATTATGCCCCCCACAGGCCTCCCGGCGCTCACCATTTCGCTACATTTGTGGCACCTCGTAATGCAATAATGCCGTTTAATTGAGCCCGCATTTATATTACGCCATGGCCCTTACATTTGTGGCCTGGTAGTAGGTAGCACTTCAATTGCGGTTTGTTGTCCGCCTGCCTGACTTTTCCACTTGTGCACCACAAGTCAACGAAACAATAGCCGAACCATTACCTTGACAACCCAATAAACCTTGGTTCTAAAACCCAGGATAACCAACTTCCGCGGAATTTCAGCTCAGCGCCCCTTGGTCGTGAAACGGATTTCTGTGGTGTTTTACCTCATTTCTATGTCAGTAATAAGGCAACAATGTCCGGCAGTCAATGTCTGCCAAAACAGTGTGCCAAAGTGTGCTCTCTCCCGCCCGGTTGTGGCTAACATCGATCCATAAACTATAACTACATCGGTAGGTATTGGTCGCACAATGACTATATAAGAATTGGTCAAATTTTTTTCCTGAATCGTGAAGAGGGAAAGTGACGGGGCAATGACGTTGCGTTGCGTGATCGCACACAAAGTATGTAGTAAGGACAAGGAGAATGTTTCAGACCTGCGGCAACGTGGTTGATCTGCTAGATTATTTTTAGCTGAAAATGTTTTGTCAAAAATACAAGTAGCATAGTGGTTAAGGTTGAACCTGAAGATCAGGGTAGATGAATTCTGATTTAGTCATTGAATATGTACAATAATACATATTGTACATACATAAGTGTGACATTGCCATTACACAATGGATTTGGCGCGGTGTTAGAGCCAAAAACAGGAAACGTTCAATTCTTGGCCTGTCCCGCTTTCACGTTTTACTTCTTGTCTTCTCGTCTTGTTTTCGAGAGTTGGCGGTGTTGCGGTTTTTCGCCGCCTTTTCTGTCGAAAATGTCAAGCACTTGAAGAATGGTCAAGTGGCTGCGTGTACATACTTACGCCGACCTCAAAACTCCTTGAAGTTTGACCCAAAAAAACGAAGCTTCTTTCAACGTTCCTCCTTCCATTTTACATCGGGGCTTCATTCGTAATGTTTCATGTCATGCAATTTTTTTTGAAATGTTTACAAAACGAATTGATTAAGTTTTACGTAAAGCTGCGTCTCTACCTATACACACCGTGTTTACAATCACCAATTCTCGGTCCACCCCCGCAAATTGGTGCGCATTTACGCAACAGCGCCAATGTGAAGAAAAGCGAAAAACATTTCGAGATATACGTGCACACAAAAATTGACTGGCCTGTGCACTTTGCCACAACAACTACACGTTGTGAACTGACTTCGCCACGCGGCTCGTGTTCATACATTTCAAAAATTGTCATGTAAAAAATTCAAAAAGGAACCTGTAACACATTACATTGTATTTCTGCGCAAGGTTGTTGATGACAACCGATCACGTTTGTAGTGTAAGGGTTCCAATATTTTAAACCCGGCTCATCAGCCAAGCCAACTGCTTGTGCCTTTGTTCTGTTTGGCATCTTTGTTCCTTTTATGGTCGAAATTTTTGAGCGCAGGCGGCTGTTTGCTAACCGTCAATTTTTTCCAAACCAATTTGTTTCACACCCTTGTGTCTGCGCTTGAGACAAAGAGCTGGAGCCGAAAACGGGCGATAGAGCAGCACAAAGCTTCGGTGCCAAACCACACAATAGATTTTGAGTTTCCCAAACACTAACGAAAAATTAGCAGAGCAACGCACCTCAAAGGCTTCCCAATTTTCTATTGCCCATGCCATACCCAGTTACAACACAGATAATGTCAGTAACATTCCGAAAACCAACACCATGATTAAGCGCTTCAGAACTTTTGCAAAAAAAGTGATCGTGCAGTTTTTTTGGTGGGCAGGCAGTGGTCGACCCAAAGCCTGGCGCTGTGTGAAGCGTGCGGAGATGGGCGTAATTTATGAGATAGTCATTCAGCACCTATTCAGTTCTTGCGACTTTTGTTTTCGACAATTCAAGTTTTGCCGTTTATACTTTGACACACACCGCGCCGCCAGCCCGCCCTTGATCGTTTTATGGTTCCTTCGCCTCCTATGTAACGAGCAAACACTTTGTTGGTACACGTGTCGTGTACAGTACACCACTGTCCATAACATTTTTTGAAGTTTTGCTGTTGCTTGGAGAGTACAACGAAGCAAGTATTGATGGTGTACCCCACCGTTTATGAGCACCGTGTTGTTAATGGTTTGCCTTCTGCGGCGTGGGGTGGCTTTGGTCTGGCAGTTTATTGCCATTTTTTGCATTGCTCATTTCACGAATTTATGTATGGTGAGTTTAGGTAATATAGAAACCATCGTCCATTCTCTTTTCGGTGGCAAAGGGTCCTTTTGCACTTTAAATCACGCCGAAATAGTTGCAAGTAGGCCCCTTATTTTGCTAAAGTTCCTTCTCATTAAGGTCTGAGGTGCTCGGCCGTTCGTTTTGTACAAATGGTTTGAAGCGAACGCCACTGTAACTGTCGCCTTGTTTTTCTCAACTATTCCTTTAGATAAGAGTGTATGTACTGTAGTTGAACTTTTCTTGGTTTCACCTTTCATCACTGGAAACAACTCAAACAGAGTAACGCAAGGTTGTTTCGTGCCTCCTCCCTCGAACTGTGAAACCCCATGTTTGTGGTCCTGCACGTAAACATAAATTAGCTGCTTTTCAGCCTACTTTTACTGTTATTACTGGCCGGAAATGCACACCTCAAGCAAACATGGTGCCAGCTTGCATGAGTAGACTTCCTTTCAAATATCTGAAAGAGTGCCTTGACCTGATGGCCCAGGTGTACAAAAGTTCGGGCGATTGGGTATGAGGGCCGCTTCTGCTCGAGACTGGGCCGACGTTGTTGTTCATTGTTGGAGAATAAAGCTTGCATGTACCCTGCTTGTTTTGCTATTTGCTCAAGGCACCGCCATGGTCTACTTTTATTTCGAGCAACGAGTAGATGTGGAAAAAAGAGAGAATCATTCTCGGCCTAACATCCCCGCATGCCGCCTGTGTTCAAAACAACCTCAGAATGGGGTTTCCGAGGTGTTTCGGGACAGATATAAAAACCAGTCCGTCACTACTCACTCTCTGTGGATGCTATGTTTATAACAGTCAGCTTGTCCACCATGAAAAAGTGCCCAGTCACCCACCTGATGTAATGGTATGCCCTCTATTGTTTGCACAGTCGCGCCTCTGCTCCGTTTTTACATGTACAGTACATACCTGGCGTTGCAGACACCTGTCCCAACTGCTCTGCTGTGAAATTATAATGGCTCAGATAGTTTTTTGGTTTTATGCTGTCGGAGAGAGACATAAAGCAACACATTGTTGCGAAACTAAAGTCTCACTTGTGTTGAGCAGCTCCAGTGTCTTTGGAGTCGTTGTTGCTTCAACTAAAAGCTTCTCTACGAAGGCAGCTCACAGAGAAGTTTTCGCTGCGCCATCTGCGCAAGAAATGTTTTGACATTGCGCTGAGCCTTACTCAATCTTTTTCTCCGAGCACTCGAAAACAACTGTTTTCGGTGCTTTTTCGCTCCCATTCCATTATCAAACATTCCATAAAACCAAAAAATGGCCAGTTAAAATTTACGAGCCGACAACTTCTGCACCGCGTCTTGCAGCACAGGACAAGCTGAAGATTCTGGTCAGCTTGCGTGTGGGCATGGCAACGTTGCATACTGAAAATTGCGTTTCGTTTTGATTTTGACTGAGTGTCTTATACATACTTGTACGCCTTTCAAAAAGCAATTTTCAGATTTCGGCTTAAGGCGCCTAAATAGTCTCTGCATTAACCAAAGTTTTCAATGGTTTCGGAACTGTTTCTGACAAAAAGTAAGCAATTTTCCCACTCTTTTCTGTGGATGTTCGTCGACAAAGGCCAAACTACAGTAACTGTATTTTTTTGTAGTATATTTTCTCAGGCGGTTACTCATACCTAACCAAACACGAACGTCTTAAAGCCCTAGGTGTATTCCAACGCAGGAACACCGAAGTTTTCTTCAAATTTAGTGCCCTTTTTCTGGGCTGTTTACGACCGGCCACGAACGTTAATGATTTATTCATAGCAGAAATGCACTTGTAGCGCCAAAGGATGGCTTGATGCTTTATTGGTTTGTCGTTACCTGATTGCTTTGAATGAGCTGAGAAATATCGGTGCTTGAAAAATACATCGGCCAGATGTTAGTCACTCTTCCGGGGTGTTCTGACTGGCGAGCGTTTTAGATTCACAGCTGTTTTTTAAAGAGCACCTCTTTCTCTCTCGTTTTTTCACTATGTTCAATACCAACAGCTGATTGAAGACTTTCTGACAGCGGGCTGGTCTAAAGTTTTTATCACCGCCACCCGTACGCCCTAGCGCAGGCGTTTCAGATGTTTTTTGCTCAAAAAGTGAACATCCTGTGGCTCGTGGTGGCGCGACTCTTGAGAAATTGGCGTTTGTGACAAGTCTTGATGACTGGCATTTATTATGCGTTTATTTACTTCAGTTGGAGCTTGAAAAGATTTGGTTTTGGCCATTTTTCCGCGACAAAACTGTTTCAGAGTGTTGTGAAAGCGCAATAATATAGTGGTCAAGTGTTCTTGCATATCGAAACTATTTAGTTGTTTTACCAATCGTTGTACAATAGTGCAGCTTGACCTTGGCTTAAAGTGCATCGCAACATTGACAACTACAACAGCAGAAAGGTCGGCCACAAACTGTTATTAACAATC
Source organism: Rhynchonema sp. JSB1_4 (assembly GCA_030248065.1). Classification (NCBI taxonomy): domain Eukaryota; kingdom Metazoa; phylum Nematoda; class Chromadorea; order Monhysterida; family Xyalidae; genus Rhynchonema; species Rhynchonema sp. JSB1_4. The sequence goes on along the minus strand of JASAMV010007783.1, from coordinate 103,187 downwards.
TGGTTGTTGACAGTAACGTTTGCGGTTTATTAATTGATTGACGGAGTTGTTCGATCGGTGTGGTCACATATTTCTTCACTTTATTTGTTTGATTTGGTGGTTTAGGTATGATGATAAAGCGCAACATTCAACACCAATTGAGCCGTGAAATCCGAGAACCTAGTATCATAAAGCTAAATACATTTTCTGTTTTGTCTGTATTGTTGTGTATGCAGACGTCTAAATATTCACTGAACCATGTATAATTCCGAGTGTCCCCTTTTGTAGCCGACAAATAGCCGCTCATTCCTTGTTTATCTTCATTTATTCGTCATTTATACGATTTTTGTTGGCGTTGTTGTTTAGCAGTGGAATGGATTTCGTAGGAATTTTAATGAGAAGCGCATCGACAAAATGGGCGCAGCTTTCACTAAAAACTGTAATGTTTTGTTAAGTATACACCGATTTCAGATGCTTTCCCCTCGAGCATTTAGTAAAAATTTATCTTGACTACATTTTCCAAATTGACAGGCAAAACGTTTAAGCGTGGGTAACTGCTGTAGGCTAACAGTAGATAAGGTCCATTGCTCAAATTCCTGGGGCATCAACAGAGACATAACGCGCTTTCCCATGTTCTTTGGTGTCAGATTTGAACAGTTGGAATGCCTTACAACCTGTCAAATGGAAAAAGGGGTAAAATTTTCCATAGCTGGCGCTTCATTATTTCAGGTATTTCGTAATTTCCAGAAATCTTGCGCCAAGCGTTTGCAATGTTGCTTAGTACGTACTGGTGCATCCATTATTATTACGCCAAATATCTATAATTCACGGCGCGGCTTTGGTAACCTGATCCCAGTCTCGTGTTTGAATGTTTGCGCAAGTTGGGCCGCCCAGAAAAAGCCACAGTTTGCGTTGCGTGTGCGCTAAAATATACGACAGTGCCCCATATCAGGTGTCCCGCCAGCATTTGTGGCCTGGAATGTACTTTGGGACAGCTGCTGTCTGCATGTGGACAGTAGTATGTAGTTCTCGCAGTTTTTCGGCCGTTTCGCGCCCATAACGATTCTGGCGAGTTTTTTCGATCCTTTGTTGTGGTACAATATCCGCATAGTTTACATGCCTGACGAAAGAAAGCCAACCGCCCGCTCGGAACAAGATGTCATGCGCTTTTTTGCCGATAGGAAAAAAACGTTGTGCCAATACGAGTAATTGAAATGGGTATGTTTCCTTTGTCGCGTTGCATACCTCGCGAGCACAGATGTTATGTAGCTTGTGCACAGCGAGCATACATTATTTTGTCCAGTTCCATGGCATTTTAGCAGCTAAACATTGCACTGTAATGTGCTGATGCTGAGTTGGCATTATACTGTAACACCACAATGTAGAATTTTTCGGTGTGCTGGACCTCCTGTACGCCCGCAATAGTGCAAATTTCCGTTTCGGTCATTCTTATCTGAAACTGTCCGGTTTGCCTTTTGGTCACTTGATTGTGTGAGATTTGTGTATACGCTGTTGTGAGTGGACCAGACAACAATTTTCGAGCATTTCGCAAGCTTATGTACGTATACTCATTGCCACTGGTGAAGCTGCCCTAAGCCCGCCCTCTTTTGTGATTTTGTATAAACTACGGTCCGATAGTAACCAGGTGTATTGCATTAGCATAGTGTCTAGCTCAAGCAAATGCATAAAGATGTTTGTGCAAGTGTACAGATCTCCGAGCAAGCAGTGGCAGGATTTTTGGGTTACGTATAACTGCTGTCAACAATAACGTGAGGTACACATGTATGAGTTCACAGGATCCGCCTGAAAACTGCGCGGTTGCCTGATGTGTCCCGTCCCACACACGTCGTCGATTGCAGTCGGAAGCAGGTGGATGGCAGGGAATGCAGTCGGCTCAGTGGGCTAGCAGTTGACCGCAGTCAGCCCCGTGTGCCAAAATATCCTGCCGTTATGGTTGCAGTGTACATAGGTACTTGCTCGGAGACCTGTAGGTGCGGTTGTGCACATATGTAATTATACGCATTCCTCCAGTCAAAGAGCTAGGTAACCGAACCGCCGTCCAGGCAAATTGGAAAAACACAACAAAACGAAAACCATCTGATGCGCAACCTTTTGAATCACCATGTACTATACCAGCTCATTCAACCAGGGCATTCAACACACTCAGAATTTCGTAATCGGGTTGCACTTGCATCAAGACGCTTTGACTTTTCTACGATTCTATATTTTCATCAAACTAAAGAAATGAAGGTACATGACACGAGGTCTGTTCAATATTGCAAACACGGTACCGACAGAAAAATGCACTATGCAGAAATTTTTCGGAACCCTGTTTTTTATGTCATGTAATCTGTTTGGCTTTGGGAACATGATCACTTTACAGCTTGTAATCTGCGTTGTACATGGGGTTGTATTTTCACTGGCTCCAGGTTGTGTGTCTATACATACCTATATACATATGTATCTATGCTTGCATGTTTTGACGTTCACGCAATCAGGAACTACATATACGTCAAAAACGTGTAAAAAGTAAAAAAGATAACATTCTCGCCTTTTTTGGAAATATAAACTTGCAACAGTTCCCTGTGTGGCGCGTGGCAGTCGACTGGCGGTGGTGTACTGTTGTGGTTTTATTTGGTTTTTGTACGCACTTTGCAATTTTATTCACTTTCTATTAACTTTTGCACTGATTTGCCCACCACATGTCGGCCTGAGCATAAACAAGTTCTAAAAATTACTGTGTGCTTATGTTTGTTGTGGGCACTGCGAATAATGTCTAGACATCTCCATAAAATCTGTGGCTACGACCTGCATAATACATTCACTTTTCTCAATTTCAGATTACTGAATTATTATTATTATGTCGTATTCCAGCAGGGGTATCTGAACTGAGCTCAATATTCAATAACTCACACTTTCTCAAAGTTTACTGCCAAAAAATCCAATCGAATTTCACCTATCGAATCGATTCGCTCTGCACGATGATGTTTCACGTCGTGTACATATCAACCTAACAAACCGCACGATATCGATCTCTCACACTGCCCGCTCCAACAATGATGCCTCCAAGTGTCTATCGACCACTAGGTCTGCTTCTTGTCTTCGCTCTGAAAGTGTCCACCCTAAACGTCACATGTGACGCGTGTTTCGCACAATGTCCCGAAGGTGCACATGAAAATCCGTCGCTGTGTGAATGCGACAGAGGGACATTTTGTCATGGTGAACATTGCTTCGTCAAAATCGAACTTTGGCCGCACGAAAAGGTCGCGTCGATACAGAAAGGCTGCAGCTCGCACACACCCGGGGGCAAAACGGGATGTTTCCATGCTGGCTCTGAGTACTCGATTGAGTGTTATTGCGAAGGTTGGTGTTTGATGCACTGGTGGTCTTGGGTTCCGTGTGTCGCTTGAAAATACACTCAAATGTGCACCCATCTGTGGGTCATCATCACCAACCACTTGATGTATCACCGATGGGCATGATGGCAGAGATGACCTGAGCGCCAAGGACAGTTCGGTTTTTCACAAAGACCATAAATATTTCGACTCTTGTAGAGCCAATGTGCAACCGGATAGCACCACTGAACGGCTACAAAGTGAAAGCGTTGCCAACGATGGAATGTTGTGAATGCAGTGAATTAGAGGATGGTTGGTTGTTGAACTTGCAAATTACATGTAGCTCACTTATATACTTTTAAAAATCGCTTTCAATCGCTCTCGCACAAACTTTTCAACCGTTTTCAAGTCGACTTCGACTTGAAGACCACATTCATATGTCAGAAAAATGTTCATTGACTTTCACATCAACTTTAGATGACTTTACAGACGGCTGTTCGCGCAACAACTGCACGCGGACATGCACGGGTGACTATTGTCTGGCCGACTTCGAACGCGGGGAGCAAATGTGCGGCATGGGGTATCCGCGACTGTGGTCATTCCTGCGAACCAAGGATTACGACCAGTGGCGGGGCGGGACCACGTGTGCTCGGTTGGTGCTTTGATCAAAGAATTAGAAATTTGATAAAACGAATCCAAAATGAGAGAAAATATTTTGCAGTTACGAGTCGGGTCACGTCCGGGACACGTATGGCTGCACATGTACAAAGCCAGGTGGCTGCAATGTGCTCAATGACCTGCAGGAGCACGACAAGAAGCTGCGAATGACCCGGGCTTTGTCGGACACCACTTATTGCTACACACTCGCCACAATACAGTCAACGCCGACCATCAGGGAAAATGTGTTCGACCGGTTCGTGTTTTGATGATTTTCTCTTTCGAAACATTTAAAAATCAAATGAGAGAGAAAGCAGCAATGATTGCAGGGCGGACACATGCGAGGGTCACTTCTGTTTCATCGAGTTTAGCAGTGTCGAGCTGGTGTTGAATGTGTTGACTGACGTGCCAAATGTGAACCTAGAGGATGCGTACTACAGCGAAGACGTCCACTACGAACCAGAGTTGAGGACTAGATATGAAGTCAAGGTTGATGGTCTGATTCCTTATTTTGCACCATCACAGGAGACCGTGTGAAATGAATTCTATCTGACAGTCTCAGATAAGCCAATTTCTCAGAGCTCGGGACTACCAGTTCAGTCATCAATCGCCATTGTTATCATACCCAATGGGAAGCTTAAGGTTCCTATGCATGTGACAACCTGGTCAAGTACTTGAGTTCCAGTCTGATCGCTTACCGCATGATCATGCTTACGCAACCCAGCCCGACAACGTGACACCAATATCAAGAGTTCAGAACAACAAAGGAGACTCCGATCCCCAAATCCACAGGCCGGTTGTCTAACGATCGACACCGAGGCCAAAGTGCAGACCGGTTGTTCATCCGAGTACGAATCGAACGAGGGTGTACCGTTGCGCAAACATTGCATCTGCACCGGACACATGTGCAACTACTACTATCAGCTGACGCAGGACGACATGGCAACGTTGAGGGCTATGGCACCGCCCACTCGGTACGTTTGTGTGCGCGAACGGTCTTTGAAATACATTTCGACATGTGACAGTTGGACATACTGTATAGCGAGCTTTGTGACGAGATCGGATCGAATCACATCAATCGGGTTGATCAATTCAATTCGATTGATGTAATCGATCCAAGCCGATCACCAAATCTGGTACCTCTTAGCGGATGTCATTCCATCACAGACTTGACCTGACAACCACAAATTAATCTAAAATGAACCTTAGCTGTAACTATCAAACACAAACACCCATTGCAGTCCCCCCATCCGTCCGCGTCTATTCTCCAAGTCCATCAATCGTACGAGCAAGACCGAGCACATGCACAAACTGCCAGCACCACGAGTGCCCGTTGTCAACGACCAATGGCGACCACCAAGTAGAAAACCACTGCCAACAACGACAACCACTGAAACATCAGCTAATCCAACCACACCAACGCAACGTGTGGTGGCACCAACTAGACCAGTGCCCCCTCGCCTGATGCCCAGTCCAACCACCCCACCCCCACGCTCCACCACCAGACGTGTGCAACAGACCAGCACCGCACCAACCCTCTATATACCGCCATATCAGGAAACTCAGCCGGACTCAGACTATTACTACGATCCGGTCAGGCCGAAATCACGTTCATTTGTCGAAGAGGTCGACATTTCCATAGACACTTATGACGAACTGCCCAACAGGGGACTACCGCCGATGATTGTTAGTTCGGCCGTTAGATGGTGCGGTGTTTCCAATCGAAACAGGTTCTTCGCCTATGGCATTTTGGTGGTTTTAGTGAAACTGTTGTGGTTATTATAGCGTTTTCTCTTCCTTCTTTTTGAATTCCTCTCTGTTGTTTAATGACACAATCTCATCGTTGGTTGGTATAAGCTTTCCGTTCGATCTGGTGCGCCGTACCTGTTTCTGTTTGTATCTGCTCAAAAAAATGAGACTCTGAATGTCAATTTTTGTTGTGCAGATTCCGACTCTAAACTATACAAGATGTTGTACAGTTGTGTTTGTGTTCACGTGGACCTTTCCAATCCATAACATAATGCATATACGTGTCTGGGATTGTGCAGTTTTGTACACTTTTTATTCAGTCAGTTTGCTTTTTGTTATTTCAGTGTTCTCTAAAATTCGTTTTACGTATGTTTTTAATCTCGATCTGAGTCTCTTATTATGTCTACAATGACAAAAAATAGTAAAATAAAGTGAAAAAGAAAAGCACACCGAGGTCTGTATTATAAAAAAGCAAACAGATGTCAAAGAATATCATCATCACATAAATTTTGGGTGCCAAATCATATTTCACACATAGTCCAGGTCACTCGCCATGATGATGACAACTTCCGTAATGTTTCAAAGTGATCGGGATGCTGTACTTTCTCAACGAACGACATCGCGCAATGTAGAAATCACAAAAGTTGATATGTGTGCGCCCGCGGTCATCACAAATCGGGTACCGCGGTCGCGACTGTGTTCGACAGTACGTGTCGCAGCACGAACCGCGGTATTCGGCTTTCAGCTCCAGCTTGTGCCTGCAAGTATTGTGCTTGGTTAATTCTAAACTTGACATTTTAGGTTTGGTTGAAACCTGGTGGTCCAGTCCACTCAGATCCGATGAGATCGGTCCTGGTCACGCAGCTTCGATACAGGAGTTATACCAGTGCAATTATAATTTCTACAGTGTAAAAGCTGTTTATCAATGGTCTGAGGACCAGTGCAGCCCGGGCTGAAATCTGTGGCGTCAAGCAGTCGCGAAATATCCTTCATTCAGCAAAACTATGGTTTTAGTAACAACGCAGTTAGTCATGTGACCAAGACAGATTCGATGCAATCTGATCATCAACATATTGTTTGAGAATTGCCAATTGATTGCCCCCACTCACTCCAACATCGCAGTGCACTTTGCGTTCATGAACATGCACCAATTTCTGTGCGTATGACCTTCACTGTCACACACTGGCTCGTAGGCGCTGAGGTCACACGGTGAATCGCAGCGGCATTCGGATGGCTCGGAGGGAACTGGAATAAAGTTGGTGTAAACCTGTTTATGAGGTTTCACTAACATATACTTCGCATTAACAACGTTCAGCGAGCGCCATGGCGCATTACAGTTGACTTTGTTTCGATTAAAAGTTCTTTGTTCCCTTTTGTTATCATGCCCATCATGGACCTTAGGCTTAGGTCACCAGTGCACGGCAATCCAGCTGTACTCGAACCTCAGTGAGTTGTTCGTCTGTATTTCTTGGTTGCCCACTTGTTTTCCCATCCGATTGGCGTGCAACCAGCAGGGCAAATGCAACATCTGACCAGCACAGGCCCCAAGGTATACAATCCAAGTGGAACCATCGCCCGATTCACCCATTAGTCCGGCACCCCTCCGTGCCTGTACACACTGCGCGTGTTTGAAGTAGCACACATTGGTGTACATCAGTCCATTGGCATCACACACAGCCATACTGTCCTGTTCGCATCGGCCGAACTCACAGCAGCGACCAGCGTAGTCGAGTCGAAGTTCTGACAAACGTTGACATTGAGAGCGCCGCAGAAATATGTTTTGGAAAATATCTTCATGCTCTTGCTTTTCTTCTTGGGAGTTCAACAACAAGTTCTTTGTCACATACCTACAGACCAGCCATGGGCATGATAACAAGAGTTACTGCCAACACCATATAGTGAAGATTTGGCAGTGGGCTGGTGTACACACTTATCGAGCGGACCCAAAAATTACCTATATACGTCATTGTGAACACCGTTTGGAAACATATCCATCTAAGTTTCGAACCTGGATTGCTAGCTCTGGCACACTGCAGCACACAGTGGTTGATGTAAGTATTCGACACCACACCATCCGTGCCACATACAGGCTGTACATTGGTGTAATTGCAGTTGCACACAACCGGCAGCTCGGGGTCCGGGGTGAACACATTCCGCTTTGTTGTTGTGCCGAAGGGTCGCGTTGTTGTGGGCTGGACTGTTGTGGTGGTGGTCGTGCGTTTGGTCGTGTATTCCACCCGTATCGCCCCACTGACCCGGCCACCCGCTACCCAACGTCTCAGTGGGAATCGTATTGAATTTGTGTGCACCGAATAGTGCAAAAATGGTTGGTTGTAAGCCAGACGAGTGAGTTTGGGGTTGGATTCGATCAGATTTGGCAGTAAATACAGAAAACACAGTGACACGAGATGAAAGACGAACATGCTTGAGCTCAGAAAGATTGTGAGATACCTGTAGGCAGCAGGCATTAATATCTGAGTGTCCGACGTCAATGCAACGTATTTTTATCCCAAAACCTGTCAAAACTGGGTCAAGTGCTTCCGCCGGTAATGTTTCTGGTTTTGTGACGTCGCGTGGCCGCACTTTTCAAATTCATTTGTGTGTATTTCAGTCGCGCCCCGTTTGCCAACCGGCTGCAAGTGACTAACTGGTCACAACTAAACACTTCAAATGTCTACCTGTTGTTCAAGTGTTCCGAAACTGCCGGCTGACCGCAATAATGTTGACTGAACACCACATCAAATCGAAAATCGAATAGAAACGTTTGACTGAGGTTGATGTTTGCGTAACTTCTGTCGGTTTTAGCCACTTGTCGAGGTTTAGTGAAGAAGCCCAAACAAAGTTGTGCGCTAAAATTTGAAAAGGATATGCTGAATTTTACATTGCCTCGGGACAAAATTCAAAATGCCTGGAATTTAACGTCCCTTAATTGAAACGACGGGACAAACCCCTGACAAAAAAAATTTCATGAAATTTGTAATGTTTACAATTATATCAGCTGTTTTTCGCTGATTTCAATTGACGTCAGCACGCTTCGTTAAATACCGTGTCACGAAGCATGCTAAATAACCAAAACATCATAAAATAATTAAATTAAAACTGTTGTTGCGTCTTTTTAACTTTCACTGTCGTGCAATTTAGATACTATACTTTATTTGCTACCTCTGGAAACCGCAAAAGATATGCAAATTTTTTGAGCGATAACAAACCCAGAGCGAAGTTTTCTCCTTCACAAAATTTGAACGGGGCTGCGGGGTGGTAGTAGTGTGTGAAGCAAAGGAGACATTCGTGTGTAGATGGGATTATCAGATAAAGTATTATTTTGCGAATGATCAGAATATTTCATTTTCTGCACGTTTTCGCTCTGTATTTTACCTGGATTTATCCGCATCACACACACAAATACGCGAATTACGCAATGTCAATTTCACCGACCAGTGCTGCTGTACGTCAATAAATATAACAACAATAGTCGATAATTGACTAAATAATGCGTATATAATGGACAAAAACTCCAAACCATGAATAGAAGCCAGGGAATTTTATACCGAATCAGACATTTCACTGTTTGGACACTGAACGGTTCCATTAACAGACCCCGAAAATGAAATAACATGAGATTCGCAACGTTCAACTAGAACTTGGCTATTTGTCTCCAATCCTTCTGGGGCTACAAACAGGAAGTTCAGGTGGACAGACGGTAGTTATACCGTACACCAGTAACTGTGCGCGTGTTTTCCGCATAGGTGCCATGTGTACTGCGTGGGTGCAAGACTTGTCCACGTGCATGAAACCAACCCTCGAGGCCGGTTCGAGCGGAAAAAAGGAAAATCGTGTAGATTCCGTTTTATGATCACAATCGGTCGTCGGCAGTCGACTTCTGCAATTATATAATGCGCAAAATCGATTACACACATAATGCTATGTCTGGTGCTGAATTGTTCCTGCATCAGATTTGCAGATTTCCCCAAAATTGCATTTGTGAACGGTTTGCAATTCGAATGTTTATTTTCATGGGCCTGTTCTTGTCCAACGCGCACCAGTTTTGCACTAGGGTTTAACTGTGTTTTTATTTTTACTCGTGCACTTTTCCTACAAGTGGAACACATTTCGCACATTTTGTTCGGTTCGTGGCGCGGTGTCGATCAATAATATTTTTAGAAACTAAAATTTTCAACTATTTCCCGTCTCGCACGTAACCACAACAATCGGATGCGTTATCACACTCGTTTAACAATGTAAATGCGGCTTTCATATAATCCTATTGTTATCATGCTCATTATCAAATTTTTCCTGAACAGATAATCCAATCTTTGAGTTTGACGTCAGATCAGTTTTTTGCCCGATTCAAATATGAAGGTGAAGGTGGATTTCAGTGAGATCCCGCATGTATAGGAGAATAGGGCTCATCCTTTTTCACCAAGTGCATTTGTAGTACCTGACCATTAAGGTCTGATTACCTTACGAGCACCACGCACTAAATTCACTCGGAAAATATTAGGGGCTATTGTTATGATTGTCACATGAGTTGTGGGTGTGTGTCTACATGGTTTTTGCACTTCAATTGCACACGCTTTCACTTTACGCATGTGCAACCTCGAATAGCATCTGTGTTCACGACAGAATAACTACATTAGGTAACCCATAAACGGCTGAACAAACTATTAGGTCCCAGCATGAAACATCACCTACGTTAGGTAATTTTAGAACACGTCATGTGGAAGGGAGACACTTTTGAGTCACCCAGTGGTGCATGCATGTCCACCTACGCGCATTTGCGTGTGTTTGAGTGCACGATTTCTTTTACATGATGTTGCACATTATTAAAATGTTTTACATGCACAAAATTGTAAATGTGTTTTCTACGTGTAAATCGATTATTTTTTCTCTCCATTTAATTTCAGTCAATTTCACGCGCGAGAGGCAGGATGAGTTATAATAATGCATGCACGAGTTGACGTTTACACGCATTCAGAATAATGACGCATTTCAATTGAAGTGCAAAAAATCATGTACACATGTGCACAAAACAAGTTCCGAAACTCACTTTCACTCGCATAAAGCTTCATGCTGAAACAGCGAATTCGAGAAAGATGGTCACGAGAGCATTGTTTACTGACTGACTGAGATTCCTATATGCAACCTGCTTATACTGTATGTGGGTACTTTTTCCAAACCTTTTTTACCCTTTTTAATGGCATGACCGTTGTTCCTCTGCAGCACTGTTCATCAATACCAAAGTTCACTCACACGCACACAGCGATCTTCTTCATGTTACGTTTACCTCAACATCATGATGTGTTCTGTTCGACCCAAAACTTGAGAGTACTACACCAAACACGTCCGCCTCACGATGTTCGTTCCTTGTAACTAAAATTGTCCAAAGTTTCCCTCCAAGATGGGACAAGAAAAACGTCGTTTGTCTATGTATACTTGAACATGCAAAGTATGCGGAAACACCGAGTGTGCGTTGTGTTCCAGTTCTTATTGCTGCCGCGTGCGTGCGCGTTTGTGCTCAATTGTCATGCCCTCATCTGTGCATCATTAGGGTCGAAGCAAAGTTTGTGTCGTCGCGGTTGAGATCGAGCCGTCGCGGACCTTTGAGATTGTTTTCTGTCAAAAAAGCAGGTAATATAATGAGAGAGAAGTCTAACGAACTCGCGGACGGAGTGCACGTTCGGAACTCGCGGATGGATTGCTCATTCTATACTGAGCTGGCTGATGTTTCAACAACAGGTGAAGTATAGGTACATACAACCATATTTCCTCCAATATTCGGGTGCTTCTATCTTTTAGCCATGCCTTTTGAGAGGGGCTTCTTAGGAGTTTGCCTTTATTTTTTCGGTGGAAAGGGCTTGTTAGGAATCTATTAGAGCTAGAGGAAATGCGGAATGAAATAATGCAGCATCCGACGACCGCGACAGCACCGTGAATTCATGTGTCTACAAATTAGCAGTGCTGTGCATGATCGTTTGAGAACTCCGTACCTTTGGTGAAAGTGAGTTCAGTATTATGATGTGCGTTCCCTCCACTCGGCGCCCCCAGTGCGAGCGCACAGCCACCACCCAGACTTGGGTGTTTGGACCTTTATTGAGGTGCACACTTCTTACATGTAGACGGTACTTTACACACCTGCTGTTTACCTGTCCCTTGCTACGCCGAGTTTACAACCCGCATCATCGTTGTGTCGGCCGATTTTGGTTGCTGCGGCAGAAAAAAAGGAAAGTGTCGAAAATACACACTCAAGCCCAGTGTATGTGGGTGTATATACACGTCGTATGAACATTAGAAAACGAAATTTCTCTCTCTTGGTGTGTGTCTATTTATTTGACGGGTTTATTTGACGGAATCTTCATTTTGAAATTGCCGTGTGTACACAGTGCAGACATCATCGATTTATAGCCGCTCCAGTCGGTGCTCTTGTGCGCATGTTGCGTATTTGTTGAAGCAACGACAACGCTCTCTTCCAAACTACGTCAGTGAAAAGTTCTGAGCGATATTCTATGCGTGTTGCACATGTGCCTATCTGCTGGTGTCATTTTCGACTCTCTACATAAGTATGTATAATATTTGTTTCGCAAAATATTGTAAATGCACTTGTTCTCTGTGCATTATTTGCAAGTTCGTTTTTCCGCACACACGCACGCCACCACAACATCTTTTTCGTTATTTTTATCGTGCGTTTGAAATTCATCGTTTCGAAACAACAAGCAGAACAGTGTGTATCTATATTTCTGGTCTGTGCAATCGGGTATATGTACATAGGTATTGCGGTTTTTCTCGACGTACAGAAATATACTCGGGTTGTTCCCCAACATTAAAAATACTACTCCCCTTTTCCTTTGCGGAAGTTTCGTTCTCCGTATACATAGGTATTGCATTCTGAGGGGCTCACTTTCGACACTGCGCATGCTCTTTTCTTTCTCCAGCTTTTGACAGATAGCTGGAAATTATGGGAGTAGGGAGACCATTTAGCGCTTGGAGTTTTGTTCCATACCTGCTGCCTGATGCCTCGAAGAACTCAGCGTGAGTCACAAGAGCCAGCTGTAACCGATTATAACTCCTTTCAGACCACCAGAGAGAGGCACGTTTCCTTCCGTTCCCCCCAGGACAACACACACACACACGGATCGCGGGCAGACAACTGGGTGCACCAACATACACGGCTGTGCTGCCTGGGTCGAGCGTTACATTGGAACACTATCAGTCCACTATCGTTACCAACTACTACCATTCCATTTATGATTGTTATTTGCCGGTAACCAGTACACATCGAACGTACTGTACAGTCGATAATCATGGTACATTCATTGGACTACGTACTGGTGTTCGTATGTGCGTGGATGAGCTGCAGCTGGGCACAAGGTGATCCACACACTGAGGATGTGCTCCAAGTCGACTCAAGTTGTCTCGGGTCACGCTCGTGTCGCGCCCGACTGCGTGAAGCGAGTAGTCGTTGGCGATCCTCAACCGAACCCGGTGACTCCAGCACTTATCAATACCGTCTTGGATTAGCTCAAATCGACTAACATTCACAATGGGCACTAGAAATGCCCCTGAAATTATGCACACTTATCAAACTAACAAACTTATGCACACAAAACTGACCCCATTCTTAACTCTCTGAAATTTTCAGCAGAATCTCACCAATATAAAAAGTGTTTCGCTTATTTCTCTAATTTTATCAGGAAGACTATTATCCCTTCCTCCCTACACCAACCCAACAGTAACAGTATTTCAGCTCCATAACCAACCAAGTTTAACAATAATCAGATTGCGGTTTAACTGAGACGAATAACCAATCACCAAAGAGTTGAGTTGAGCTTCGCGGGCGCAGTCGTTAAACCGAGTCGTCTTCGGGGCACATTTTCAATCATTTTTTGCATTCTTTAGTTTTTGCCTTTTATCCCCATTGTCCGCTTGATCGACCAACAACTTGCTTGAAGAGTGAGTTTGACATCAATTTTCATCGTTTGGGACAATTAACGTTACTTATCATGGCAAGTTGTTGATCACGCCACAATATACAGGTGAAAGCAATTTTTCAACACTTTCCCTGGCTCTCTTCAGAATGCGACACGCTCGACCCCCAATGCCGTGCTCAGATTGATAGGAAGACGGGCGCCGCCAATCCCAATTTTAGAGATCGTAACCCGTCTGGCAGATGCAACTATCAGAAATTGTGGCTCATACCGGGATCCGCCGACACAAATTGCGGTGAGAGAACAGGGCGTCCTCTGACACAGCCTTAACCTGCAGCTCCCAATCTACCGAAATCTCAAACAATATAAGTATTCGATGCGATAAAAATTTAGCTGTTCAACTGGAGACTTTATTTCGAAGTTTGACAAGACGATGTTTCAGAGAGGGATCATCGGTAACAACAACCGTTTCATTAATCTTCCAAACTGAGCAAAAAACGGGGACAGTGGACTTCAATTAATTTGTATTCTCAGAAATGCCAAGAAAAACAATGTGTTTCCAACGGGAATTCATCAACCCTGAGTTTTCACCGTAACCACGGTGCCATTTGCACAGTGAGCTTCACAAATACATATACCGGCTCAAATGCAGGTCGTTCCACTTCAAACACACACGTCAAAATCGATGTATCAACAGTGGAGATCCATCCGAAAGTGATCCAACTGCCGGGATGTTTCACGATTCGCTTTGTCATCCAAATCCTGGACACAATCGGCACTCTGCCACCGTCGTTCTTCGGCCGCGCCGACTATCAGTGGATCAATCTGCAGGAATTCTCACAGCTCACTTGTCAGAATGCCACCAATAATGGATGTGGTGGATTCGGCAATGGATGGTGGGTGGTGACGTGATGCAGACCAGAAGTGTATACCATGATGGGAGACTTGCTGAAAACAACGACTTGATCAGGATCGCTCCATCCCCTTCTATTAAAACCCCGTGAAGACCGACAATCAAAGTGCCAAATGACTAGCGCATAAGCGCGAATTATGTAATGGCTGCGTACTTCGATCAAAACCATGGAAGAGTTGTGTGAAAAAACAGTTTTTATTGGTCAGGTCCCTTAGTTTTCACACGGTCCCGGCCCGGTCGGTGCAGCACAGCCACTAACTTTTTTCATACCCGTACCTTGCAGCTACTACTGCGACATCTGCACCGAGCTGCACAACGTACAAGACAAAGCCGAAGACGTTGATCTGACCAAACAACAATCACGGGTAGTCGATCAGTTCAAAGGACTCGAATGTCCAAATGGACCCGGACAGTATCGGCTGGAGAAGCAGGTGCTGTTTTGGATTGGTGAAGGTTAAACTGAAATGTAGTGTCAGCTGCGTAGTAGCATCATGACTGATGTAAAAACTTGTTAAACCATGTTAGAATGCACTGTAGTATTATGTCAGCTGGCCTCGTCAGTCGTTAATGCTCATCGAGATGAGAGAAACTATATACGATTCCAGTGCATTCACTGCCCGCTTTTTTGCAACGTTATTTTATTTAGACGCCCAGACACAAAAATGAAATTATTTCCCCTTTAGTTCTGCTTCAACGACTGGGACGCTTTTGACGAAGACAACAATTGTCAAATAGATTTGCTCGAAAAAGCTGGTGAGGAGTTGGGCAGCTACAAAAACGCGTTCGAAGCCCTACAAAGTCTCGGATATGTACGTTTGTCATACATAGTTTTTATATTCAATCCAGAGAAATTTGAACAAAGATATACATGTGTCGTAGATTGCTTGAAGATCATCGTAAACTAAATCACAATGTTTGCTTGCAGGGCACTGTAATCGCTAAATTCACATTGGCCCATAACGCTACCGAACCGCAAACATTGAAAAAATCGAAGAAAGAGGAGGAGATCTACAATCTTTGGCATGAGGAACTCGAGGACAGACAGAAGAACTGGAATAACATATCGAACGGCCATTTTGAGAAATTCCGTGAATGGTACATCCAGTATCAGAAGGACGTTTGGCACAAGTGAGTCCAAGCTGATGTTTCATGGTCTGACTGGCAGCTGGAAAATTATTAAATGACTGCCATTTTTTTATTCCAGTTTTGATCCAGTAGTTATATGATCTTTATCAGGGGAACTCCAATTCTCACCTCATCAGTATGGACTCTATGAGTGAATACTCAAACATACTCTGCGATTCTAAAAGATATCAAGACAGCGGGTGATTTATACATACATATAGCTGAATGGCACTTGTTCAAATATTTATTTTCAGTGAAAACTCGCCGACGTCATAAATGAACAATTACCTAACTAGTCTCGTTTCACTATCCCAAATTGTCTAAGCCACAGTAGTGCATCTGCAACCATCCAATCCACAGGAACAAGTACCTTCCGTGGTTGATCTTCACGAACGAGATGGCCTGTCTATCAGTGACGTTCGACGTTTGTGACAAGCAGCCAACACCAGTCAGCAACTCGGGCGGGTCGTGGGTGTGGGGCGGCGGGCGGCCTGCCCAGCCCAGTCATCAGTGTATATGATCAGAGTGATATTGTACGCTCGTTGGATAGTCGGCTATTTGCCAAGGGGTCATCCTGAAAATCATGGTTGGGTCTGCCAAACTCTTTTGCATAGATGTTGAAACATCAGTTGTAGCCAGGTGACGGTACAAACCTTGGCTCGCTGATGTTTTTCGGTAGCGCCTCGAAATTCAAAATCATTGGACGACCCTCCAAATTGGGCATGCCTCAGTAAAAAGACGGAAGTTAAGAAAATGAAATCTTTAGATGGAGCCGATCTATCTAACAACCGTATGTACTTGTTGTGTCTCATACCGTATGTCGTGACCCAGAATGTACCATACCTGTGCCGTGTTGTTGTGATTGTAATCAAGCCTGCGTTTGTCCGCTATGCGTGTATACTGTATGTACTGTATTTTGCCTGCAAAATGGTCACCTATGCGCACGATGTACTGTAGTGATACAAAATAAACCTTAACCGTCATGTACGAAGAATGTTCTCAAAAACCTGTATCTGATCATATAACCCCGGTCTCCGGCAATACTACCTGTCACGCTGATGTTGCACTAGCACTATAAACACGTACATAATGACCACCATTATTGATGCGATGATGCCTTATATCGTGTACTTATAATAATTAGTGCGCGAGCGCGTGTTGTGTGTGTTTATGTGAAAACGGATAAAAATTATAACGGAAAGATTTCGTGCTGCTAAAAACATGCCTGAGGCGCATCCCAACTATACAGCGTGTATACAGTAACCCACTTGACCTGGTTCCATGTGCTCAGGTTATGCGGTGTTCCATTTTTGTTCTGGCGAAATTCTTTCCAGCTTGTACATGTAGCGCCGGGCATGATTGGGAAGTACCCAGCGCTATAACTGCAACGCGTCGAGGTTTAAAAATTGCGAATTCTCACGTTTGTGGCAATTACACACTGTCTGAAACAAGTAAAGTAAAAACTGAAACTTTTCCTGCGAAACTGCCGAATTCAGCGAGCAATATGAGTGAATGAACGAACAAAAATACAAAATCGACAGCTTGAAGTGGAGAAGGGAGAAAGAGAAGCGAAAAACAGAGCGAGATGCGACGGCGAATTGGGAATAGACGCTGGATGGAGTGAGCCAAATGAAAGTTCGATTCGAGCCCGGCTGCCGTCGATTTCCTTTGGGTATCGCGCACATACACAACGTGCAGCACATAAAAATTTGTAATCACATTCAAGGGACTTGTGTCTCACAGCCATAGCACTGTGTCCCATCGAATCCGCTCCTGCTGCAACCAACCGCTACCATGCACGTGGAGGAAGAGGCTGCAATTCAAGTGATATATTTCAAAGTTAGACATTTCAGACTTGTGAGCTGCGACCGGCACGGCTTTGTGCTTTATGTTCATTTGCTGGGTGTGGTTCACGTGTGATTGGAAGTGATGGATCTGGTTCAAAAGTGTACTAAAGCTTGAACTGTATGCCCATATACAATAGGTCTACGCCTGAGGACGGTTTCGAAGACAGAACGCAACTATACATGTACAGTGTCCTCGTCCGACAAGAAACGTTGCCACAACAAGCACGTAATATCCCGTCATGAAGTGTACGGTAACGCGCCACAGTACCCATTTCGCCATTCTAGCACAAGGCGTCCCACATCATCCATCCCTCCATGAAACATCTGCACACAGAATTGCAGCCTCCCGTGGCAGCCATGTGTTCAGTGTTCAAGCAGCAGCCGATCGGTTTCGAGTTTGCGAACAACAACATGACCCTGAGGAATCAGAAGCGTCGCAGGGGGATATCCCGCCGCCACACGCACATGCACGGCAGGGCACAATTTATACGAGCCATGGTGTGGTTTTTATGAAATTGCTTTTCCATTGCTTCCTTCCTGGCTTTCGGGGGACTGTCTCAGAGTCGTACATCCAAGCTTAGTCGGTGGCCCGATTGTTTGGTGTCAAACATTTTACCCGGTATATTATTGCCTGTTCATAACAATGGCTTTATGCTTCAGCAACACACTTCGTTTTCGTATACTTTCGTGTCCATCGGTGTGGCACAAAGATGATAAACCCTTCAAAGCTGTGGTACAGAGAGGCAAGGCAGCAACAAAGCCAGCCCCTGCTCATCTCCTCATGTGTACATCCACATGCGCATGTGGCTGACTCCGCCTCGTTCGCGCTGATTGGCTGTAGCTGGTGGTTGGCTGCTGGCTGTCGTTTGATTTCCCGCGGGATTCGGCGCACGACCGATACCAATGACATGGGTGCAGCGCCATACATGTGCGGCACCACGGTTGGCCATTTTGTGCGTCTGGCCTGTTGTTGCTGTTGTGCACAGCCAAATTGCGTGCAGCAGCCGTATAGCACAAGCCGTGCGCACTTTTAATGAAGTTGTACTCCCAGTGGACCCCATACTGTACCTATGCTGCTTCGTATCTGAGCGCCATCAGTTTTGGGGCATCGCACCAACATCGACTCCGCCCCATTTGCTGTTGTGGTGCATCTTTGCGCGTGCGACCTCGAGCTCGGGGCAGTAAGAGATCTCTAAAGTGTCGCTCTGTGGTTTGACTGTGGTGTAAAGGTCCCGCGTCGGGGGACATCAAGCGTATACGCCCATCACGCGTGCATGCGTGTGCCTCGTGGTGCACTTGTGGCGCTCCCGTGTCCCGCTGGTGCATAATAAAAACAAAAACATTGCACGTCCCCCAACCCATATTATAATAATATTTGCAGACTCGTGCGCAATTCACACCGGAATCATATTTGGCGCGTAATCGCTCATACGCCAACATCAGAGACGCAACAGCATGTTCACCGGGCTGCAAGATTTCCATCGCGGCGCCCCACTGGGTGCACTAAAGGACGAGACCGGGTGTCATCAAGCGTTGAGCGCATTGAGGGCCAGTTCATGGATTCCCACGGCCGCAACAGCGGTCGTCGATGCGAGTCCGTCCAGGTATACGTCCCCGCCTGTTCGGTCATCGATAATTTGCTAAGTGCTGCCTGTGCGTGTGTGCATGTCTAATCCCCAGTCGGGATTCACGCGCACAATGTCCCATGGAGCGTATGTAAATTGTGTTTTGATGGCACACACACACATGCACAAGTGTGTGGCAAACAAGTCAAGTATGCATCGTCCAGCTGGACATATTGAATTCCCAAAGTGTGAACCAACGACATATACACTTAAAGTGGACGGGCGGCGTAAAAAACGTCCCCTGGACGCACATCACACGCGCGCGTCCACTTGAGGGCCGTTCAACCAATTCCCGTTAGGACCCACCAGCATTCGGCTGTCATTCACACAGCCATACGTTTGAGTGGTGATGACAGGCGGCCAACTCATACATGTGCATGGCGCTAGATCAAACTTGAAATTTTGAATGCAGCTTTTCTTAACTGTGGAAATCGTTTATTAAAGTTTGCCTGAATTAGTACCAGCTCATGCATTCGGAGTGACTGACAAGCCATTCCTACGATGGTACCAAGCTTTACACGTTTGTCTGAATCTAACATGCGTGTATCTGTCAATTTGTCACAAATTAAAGTCAAACTTGTTTCAGTGCCCAACTGTCGCGTGCCCATTTTGAGAAACAACCACCGAACAATCTACGGAAGAGCAACTTCTTTCATTTCGTGATCGCGTTGTACGACAGGGCTGGACAACCGGTCGAAATTGAGCGCACACAATTCGTCGATTTTGTCGAAAAGGGAACGGTTAGTGCGGGAAGTGAGCAATTGGGCTTGGGGTCTCTTTGAGCGAGCCCGAATGTAAGCGTGTTAGCAATGCACTAGTGCCGATACAGGTTCGGAAGGAGTTTGCACACGACTCATGCCTCTGGAGTTGTTGGCAACATACCCCAGGTACTGTACATCCATGTACTGTATACATACGTAGTAAGATTTTGACTGTAAAGCCCCACATGGTCACAGCAGTGCAATATTAAAACGAACGCATGAAGCAAATTTGTAATTTCAGGAGATTGATGGCGAGGAGACGAAGAATGGCATTCACTACAAACTGTGGCTGCTCTACGCCAATGGTGAGTTGATGTTTCAATTTTCATTGCTATGTATATGTTGTTTGCACTTTTCACCAACTTAGAAGTGATGAGTAACTTCCAACTTCGTCTCGAGTAATAAATCAGTATTCTGATATCCCACCTGCTTCCCCTCAGTTGTCCCCACATGTCCTCCCTTTGATCTAACCCCCATTCCATTTAACAGGCATTCGAGCCGAACAAGATTTGTACGTGCGCCTCATTGACAGTGTCACCAAACAGGTGGGTTCTGGTCGGTCGGTACAAAACCTACTGATTTTATCAATTTGGCACCTTTTCTTTGGTCATACGGGTTGCGTTATCTCGCGAACTGTTTACAACCTAATGCCTACCTCAAATATACACCCTGAGATTAACCATCTGCTCAAAGACCTCCCCGATATCGGACTATAATAATTGGCAAAAAAATCAGGATTCTGTAATTTAGTAGCGCACGAAAAACAAGGCATCACTCAAATTTAAATTAGCCGCCTGCATTTATACATTTCGCGTTGATTTTGTGGCCGAAGAGATGACCCTCAGAGTATCCAGCCGCAGCGAAACAACAGGTGCTTGTGATGTGACGGGCATTACTCGTTTGCAGCAGAACATTATAATTGGCTGGAAGTAAGTACACTTTGAAAAAGTACCGGAACACACAAAACAGTCATTTTTTTAAACAAAAATCTTTTTACAAATGTTACCCAAAATGTTGTCCAAAAATGCAATCTCATTGATTATTAGTTTCATGAAGTCAAACTAAAATTGGCGTCTGAAGATGAGTGTGAACGCAGCACAATAATTGAGCAGCCAAAGAAATGTCCGGACCCCATCCATATTCATTCTTATACATAACAAGGCTGAGTCAAACTGCATTGTTCTGCGTTGATGATCTAATGCCAGTGTATTGGATTAATGATCTACCCCAAACCTATCGGGAGCGGTTGCCATATGTTGCGCACCACGGGTGCAGACAGACTTAGTGCAATAAATGGTCGCTTCACCATCATCATCATTGCAGCCGATTGCATACGAGGGACAGGACAAGAACCCCGAGATGTGTCGCGTGCTGCTCACACATGAAGTCATGTGCAGGTATATATGGGGTACTGTATAACTGTACCCACTTAAACGTAGGGCTTATTGGCATTGTGTTGGGTACCAAAACGCCGAACGAGGAAACACAGCAACACCCTATTTTTAGCCGATGTTGTGAAAAAAAGAGTTGCGGCAATCGAAATGAAACGCCGTCGGATCCCGTCATTATCGACAGGTCCGTTTTGTTTGCTCGTTGATTATTACGTTTTTTTAAAAAAATCGTTGTTTGGCTATTTTTGTCACGCCAATTGAAGATTCGAACTGATTCGGGAGACGCACAATACAACAGCTGTAACACCTTCTCTGCTCTGCAAATCACTAAATTTTAACGCCTCATTTGTTCCGTTATAAAGAGAACGCCCCATCGTTCAAAGGTGCACGCACATGAAAAAACGCGGCATTTAACCTGATTTCAACGATTCAGCGACAAAACTGGTTCACTCAGGCCAAAAAACACCAACAATAAGAACGTCGATCCGCAAATAAGAGGTACATATAAGGCACGTGCAAACACAAACTATGCGCATGCAGAAAAACAACCTTGAAACCTGGGTTTACTGGGTTAACTACTGTTTTGTGTTTTTGTGGCGCGCGCGTCCTCCGTTACACAGATGTTGCACCAAACACGCATATCCATGTCATGTGCTTGTATGCCTCTTGTACATGAATGCACCTGGGTTGTGTATAGTAAGTAGTTCTTCTGGTGACAAAAAATCTTTATCTGGTGAGGTCATCGCATGCTTCATATGGGTGCTTCTACGCTGTTTCTTTTGTCGTCTAACGATACAATTGTGCATAATGGTTCTAAATACGATACTGCTCTGGTTTGCCCTCGGGTTGACCTGCCCAGTACTGTAGATTTCGGGAACCGTCACGCGGGGCGCACGGAAATCTCATTATTTTTCCTGACAGCCCTTTTATGGATGGCGTCATAATTCGGGTGCAAAGCCAAAAAGGGGTTGCTTGCTTTTGTTGTTGTAGCCTGCCGTGTCGATGCCTCTTCGTGTTGTTTATTGTTGCTTTTCTTAATCGAAAATTGCGTGGCCACGAAAATTAAGAGGATTTACGACTAACTGGTGGTCTTAAGCTGCGAATACACCAAATTGGGCTCCACATGGTCTGAAGCAGTACAGTATGTATATAACATCGCATCTATTAGCTGCATATCCGGCTTTTAGCCGTGTTTCGATCAGCATCAGAATGGGCCCCAAAATGACCGCACTGTAAAACGTCACAAAAATCGAATGAGAAAATTAAGTGCGAAATTCAGCTTGGTGCTCTTGGTGTTGCAATAATCAAGTACGCTTCCGTCTTCGTCAAAACGTTTACTGCTGCGCCTGGCAGCGAAAGAAGGCAAGACGTTTTGTGGGTACCCTATTGTCTCGGCACTGCGCCCCGACTGGTGCAACACATCAAGTGGACCCGGTCACATGCATGCAGCTGGCCACAAAATGGGCGGTTCCGCCTGCGTGTTCTGGGCTATGCCCGCGCGTCATGAAAATTTTATGACATTCTCACGCATTGGGTCCACGGGTGTTCGTTTTGGTTTGCGCGCTAATTTACCAGAAACAATCCAATTTTATGGGCGCGCGTGTATTTGGAGCCAAGAAGCCACGCGCGTGCATGCTTGCGCATGCAAAAGGATATAATATGAAGATGGCTGATTTTAATGTTGCTGCCACACCCCTACACATCGAAGCAAAGGATAGACAAGCAAATTTAAACTGATGTGTGTGCGGCTGTTGTTTGCGATGCGGAAGGAAGGCGCATTTACGAGTCTCATTCCCGAAATTCGTTCACATAAAAACACGCGGTTGTAATTGAGATGCAAAGCTACACGATCATGATGGGCTACATTGGAACAGGGATCGGCTCAGTTGCCGGCAATGCATTGAGGTTTATCTATTGGATGTTTTGGTCGATTTTGCAAAAATAGCAACATATTCACCTAAAAAACTTCCAACCGAGCAGGAAACCCATTCACAAGAGACCTGTAGTGCGGTCAAATGCATAATGTGTTTGTTAATGTGGTGTGTGTCCATAAATAGTCGTGGGATTCACTCCCTTGGTGTTGTTGTTGCACATGCGTGGTCCCAGTTGTGGGACATGCCAAATTCGCAAACCAGCTGTTTGGGGCTTTTGTGTGTTCCTCCACTGGGTCACTTCGGGACGTTATGTCAATTGTGGTGTTTGAAGAGGTGAGGTGTGTAGTGTTTTTGTTTAATTTGTGTCCCGATTTTTTCGGTAGCCCTAGCAACTATACAGTATCCCACCATGAGTGTAAACTTTTGATCCCCAGTTGGAGCTGCACGTGCATATGCGGATACCGTAACCTAGAATTAATGAAGTTTTCGGTTGCTTTGTGGCCCTCCTTGATTGCGCAAACTCAATCATGTGCTACCCTCGGCGACCGGCCGGCGACCCATCACGATTCGAAATAAGCCATAATTTTTCATGAACACGACGCGAAAAGCCAAGCCGTCTTATCTGGCCAACTCTGTGCGCATGTGGGCCACCGCTGGTGTCATTTTGGGGCCGCGCGCGTCAACGCGCAACTTGAGAGATAACGCTTTTGTGTGTTTGTGCGCTCTGTGACTTGTGCACGACGTGTCCTCAACACCAAACTTGAGCGACGGTCACTTGTGTATTACGGTAGGTATAGGTGTGTGATATAAAAAGACCGGAATTGGTGGTGGGTGCAAGAAAATATGACTAATCATGCGCTCAGGCACTCCCAAATGTCAGCAAACGCGCACACGCGCACTTTGTCATGTCGCGCACCCACACGCACGTTTAGCAACCGAGAGGCAACAAGCTCGATGATGCTGCAATTCTGTGACATTGACAAGGACAGTCACAGACTGCGCCTGATTATCAGGGTGACCCAATTGCAGGCTTCAACTTGTGATGTGCCGGTCCTCCCGGGTATTCATTATGTTCGTGTGATACAGTGTGGGTGCACTGTTTAGCGTGTATCGGTTGGAGCGGCTTGATTGCACCCCTTTGGGACACGCAGATACGCGACTGCAATAATACAACTCACTCGATGCTCTCTTGCCCTATCGTTGGTTGTTGTTGTGCAGCTTCATTAGCTGCGCCCATCGTTTAGTCATATGTCATTTCGGGCTGACCTTTTGACTTGCAAGCGACACACACTAGGTTACGGTAATCACTTGACCACTTGTACTTGTAACACTATACTGGGTTACGGTGGAACGATGCGCTGGAACGATGTGGACATGCACGAAAGTCAAAATAACAAAAAAAAACAGAAATGCACACAACACAAAGCAAGTTTAGTGAGGCAAAGAGTCAAATGTGCAATATTTTCCCCCTTTTTTCAGATTTTTCCTCAAGTTCTTTCTCAAGTGCAACCAGAACTGTCTGAAGAACGCCGGCAATCCACGAGACATGCGACGTTTTCAGGTTGGCATTGCTTTTCACCTTTCAGACTCTTTTTTTCATGATTATGTTCATTATGTTGGAACATCGTAATGGTACTTACCGAATGTGAGTTTCATGGCATACCCATACACCCAATCATGCGTGACCTAAAAACATAGAAATTGTTAACTGGGATAACAAAGCGTCAGGGTTGCGGTTTCATGATGGCAAGTTGCAAACAATGGGCAGTAAAATTCTGGAAACTCAATAATTGAAATGTTTTGATACTTATAAATTTTGATTCAACGGCATTGTAATCTGATCAGATAATCCGGATTTTCCGATATTCATTCATATATGCTTACAGAGGTTACGGTATAGAGCGACATTAATGAGAGTTGGTCAATCGACCGTGCCGTAATCAGTTTGTCAATAGTGTACGTTTATGGGCATTAATCAAATATCGGCTTGCGCGTGTGCATTTCCGAATACAAAAAACTGCACCCCGTATAGCAACACATTAGCATGTGAAAAGCAACAAATATAATGAAGTGCCCTCGTGAATGCACGCATTGACGCGTGTATGATGCGGAATAATGGAGAATTTGGGGTCTGGTCTCAGCCCGGGACATTTGATGCCCTGATTGTCAAGCCCGCCATATGAACTGAAAGGGAATAACGCTTTTTGTCCAACATTGTCAAAAAAAGTGACTCTCATGGCGCGCAAAGCGCGAAATTTGACTCTTCTGCGCGCACACGCATGCACAGTTGCAGTTAATTAATCACGGTTAGCCTCAGATAGGCGCTACCGTATGCCCCAAACAAAAATAAACGAAAGAGAAAAGGGCAGAATTAGCTAACAGGTGGCTGGATAACAGTCGAAAGATTCAGCCACAATAATTATCGGCTCATCTTCTTATCAAAACGTACATTATGGGCATTGCTGTATCTAATTTATATCCCCTGACTTAATTGAATATGCGCGAAAGCTGATTAGAATGCAACAAGGGATCGCAAGGATACAAAAATGTTTGTTTGCTTGGGGAATGACCCTTTGTGACCCTTGAATTACGAACATGACGTCAGGAAAGGTCTTATGTGGCATGAAGTGAAGCGTTTCAGGAATCATTGGGGCACAAGATACGAACGATTGGGGCAGGTCGACAACGAAAAAACTTTTCAATCCAGAATGTTTTGCTTTTTTAGCTTCAGACGAAACTTTTTACGCAGAATTAGATTTCACGGTAAAAAATCCCGAAATATTCCTATATGTGAAAAATCACGCTTGGGCTGGGAGCTTTCTCAGTGTAGAACAACAATAAACAAGCCGAAGCAAAAGCAGACACAGAGACCACGATTGCAGGTTGTGCTCGGCAGCACACCACGTGTCGATGGCCCATTGCTGGCCATATCGGACAACATGTTTGTGCACAACAACTCGAAGCACGGACGACGCGCCAAACGTATCGATCCGGCTGAAGGTTGGTTATATTTTAGTTTTTCTTTGTTTTACATCGTCTACGTATCTAAAGTGTAGTTTAAGTTAGTAAGAAGTGTACCATTTTTTGGTGACTTTACCACGGTGCAACCTTACGTTAAGACCAACTCGGGTGTGAAAATGCAAGAAAGTGCAGAAAATGACAGAGCCAACCAACCATATCTGCAGTTGCATTTGCAGTTGCTGCCACACCGACCATCAAGGCGATATGTCCGAGCGAGGGCTGGACCACCGGTGGTGCCACCGTGATCATCATCGGCGAGAACTTTTTCGACGGACTTCAGATCGTGTTCGGATCGACCATCGTCTGGAGCGAGGTATGACACACATTCCATTTCGTCAAAAATTAAAAAAACGCGTTTGACTTTTCTACAAACAATTTTCACGTTCAGATGATCACATCGCACGCCATCCGAGTCACCACCCCGCCTCGTGCCGTTGCCGGCGTTGTCGAAGTGACACTGACCTATAAATCGCGACAGTTCTGCAAAGGCGCGCCCGGACGATTCGTATATGTTTGTGAGTGCCGTAAATTGGTGATTTTTGAAAAACATACAAGAGAAGATGTCTAAACCAAAAAGAAGAGAAATTGTGTCGATTTGAAGCACTGAACGAACCAACGATCGACTACGGATTCCAACGGCTGCAAAAGTCGATCCCGCGCCATCCCGGTGACCCGGAGCGTTTGCCAAAAGAGATTGTGCTCAAGCGAGCAGCGGACATTGCCGAAGCACTCAATATGGGCATGCCCAGGGGCGGGGCACCACGCAGTCCAAATGCCATGCCACCGAATCCGTACGCATACTCGCAGCTGGATGCCGTCGCCGGTAGGTCATGGTAGCCCTTTGGCATGAGCAGCGCACGAAATGTGGACTTCATTTTTTCACTCGATTTAGAATACTCTGACTAATGTTTGGCATTCAAAGGTTATGATGGGATAGCATCAGTCAAAAGTTAAGTGATTCTGCCTCAACGGGCATTATGGATCGGTCTAACCAGCTTGAGTGTCTGCTTGGGGCCACGTATAGCTATAGCCCTCCGGTGCATTTGACCTGACGATGACCTGGTCTGCGAAAGCAGGTCGAGGCGCGCGGCAAATAAAAGATCACGTATTGCTCCACAATTTACAGTCAGCATGTCAATTCACCCACTCTCCACAAGATATGCACAGGCACAGGCCTACTACATCAGTGAAACATCACCCCATGCCCATTGCAGACTACAACCGGACAGCAGCGCTGCCGACAAGTCTGTCATCCGCAACGACGAACGGCACGAGTGCAACATCAGCGGGCAGTCCGCGTGCCTACAACTCAGCCACGTCCGCGTCCACGCCACAAGCGCCCGTTGTCAGCGCAGCTGTGTATCAATCGGCTGCAACTGGGTATGCATATCTGATGTTTGATTGTGAACTGTTTGCTTCGACAATTGATGTAAACAACCGGAAAGAATCGGCGCGACTGAAAACGCGATCTTACCATTCTCCATTCCAGGTACCCCCACCCCGCGGCCGGCGCGGTGCCCGCGAGTCCCGCGCAGTTCCTCAACGCGCCCACAACCGGATCAAGCTACTCGTCGGCTGACTTTTATGGTTGGTGTTTTGGCACGTGTTTTTTACGCGTCACTGAATACCGAGCATTGAGTTTCAGTACAAAGTCCACTCCACATAACACACAGCTGATTGCCGTCCCCCTGATGCCTGACTAAAGTTCTAGTGAAACATCAGCCAGTCTCACTTTGCAGCGTTCACTGGTATGAACAGTCTGGCGCCATTCGCGCCGTTTGCTTCGTTGCCCCCGTCGGCCGCAGCCACCCGTCTGTCGTGATCGGTCACGGATGATGACACACACACAAAGCGATAATATTGATTGATTTGCTGAATTTATGTTCATTCTTTTCAATATAAAGCATCTTTGACCTCCATTTAGCAGCCATTTTATTATCTCCCTTCTGAACTGAATTTGATCTGTTCTTTTACCATTTGGCTTCCTTTGGCACCTTAAACAAATATACTCTTCCTTTCGTTTCTCGCTGATTTCTTCGCTTTGCTGCTTTGATCAGTGTACCGTGTGCTTTGGTGTCGGCTTTACCGTGTGCGATTCAAACTATTCAAATTCTGATGTTTCACAATTTCCATATTTTCTCTGTACCATAATATTTTAGGTTCTGCACGTGCATTTCTCGCCCTGAATACCTCTGTACAGTTTTCTGCATAAAACATTCAACTTCACTGTTTGTTTAGCCTGATCGATCAAAAAATTGTATAGTATGATTCTCTCTTTATACCTTTGGTCACTGATTCGGTCGAAATTAAAACAAGGGTTGTTTATTTTTCATAAAATATGTATGTTTTGGAAAATTTGTTTTTTCACAAGTGGTGCTTTCCAAATTTCAAATGTGTATCTATAACGTTACATTTGCATTCTAGCTGCGATTCTCGTTTGATCGTGTCAAAATTTCTTCAAATTAATTTAAAATGGGGTTTTGTGTAATCTTGAAATCTGATTGTTAGACCGATGTTATGTGTGAATAAGTTTTCTTTCAATATGTCAAATTATTTGATTGGCATTTATCCTCATTGTTATTTCAAGCTATTCAAGTAAAAATAATTTTCTGAGCTGGGTGTGGCAAATAGTGAGAATCCCTTCTCTGCACGGTTATTTTGCGTAGGAATTCAACTTTATGCTCCTGTCAAATCGGATCAATG
Source organism: Rhynchonema sp. JSB1_4 (assembly GCA_030248065.1). Classification (NCBI taxonomy): domain Eukaryota; kingdom Metazoa; phylum Nematoda; class Chromadorea; order Monhysterida; family Xyalidae; genus Rhynchonema; species Rhynchonema sp. JSB1_4. The sequence continues at coordinate 74,285 of JASAMV010007783.1, read as the reverse complement.
AACGCGGTCAGCTGTGCAACACGGCGACAAGACCACGTTTTGATTAAACGGCGTCAAGCATAATGCCTCTCATGTAAAAGAATTCCAATTTTATAAGATGTTCTAAGGTAAACTTTCGTACTATGGTCTTACGATAGGATAATAGATCGTTCGTGGGTTACAGTACCGTGTACATGTCAGTTCCCGATAACTTGATAAGGAAGAGGTTGGTGGTACTGAAGCGTCTCGTGTCACCTAATCGAAGTTTGCTCTTCCTATTCAGGATTTGCGTGTGTAGAAACTCAAATACACAAGTATAGACTTTCCTTGGAAATAAGCCTCAAGGAAAGGCCAATGCTCCTCCATGCTCAAACTATATTGGGAATCTGTGATCCTAAAACTCGATTCTGGTTTAGCAACAGGAAGCAATGTAAGCACCTGAAGTTTGACAGATGACCACGTGACGTCAAGTGACTGCTGCTTGTTGCTTCAAACACTTGGTGGCTCTCTCGGGGGACTTTTTGCTGCTCGATCTTACACTGTATATGCCGATATGACCGTCTAGTATGGTCAGCGTCACTTAATGAGTTTCGGACACGGCGTATGTACACCGCAGTTTCAATTACTGCGTTTTCGAAAATAAATGCGCCCTTTGTGTTTTTTCGGCGCCACGGGCCTTTGGAACACGGGTGCACACTTCGTAGGTCACATGTACAGTATGGTTTGATCTTGTACTTGGCGACAGCAATTCTTCGTGAAATCGTTGTTTCCAGTTACATAGGTACTACACACATTATACAGTATTATGTACCACTTCCTTGATTACGTTGCATATCTCTCGCAGTCGCAGACACTGCGTCTTTGTCATAAAGTGTAACCTTAACTACTAATGACATTACATATGATGACGTAATATACAGTATTAGCTGGACATTTTAGTCAGGTAAAACTGTTATTACATTACCGATCTTGGTCAGTATAGTATCGAGTATCGCACCAAATTAGTCGCCACTGGTACAGCTGACCTTTCTTATGAGCCTTGGCAGGTGCAAAATTGACAGTTATTAACAATAAACAGCCGAAGAGAATGGCCAATCCGATCCGACCTATGGTCGAATTCTATTTTCCAAAACCACAAAAATTATCAATCCCATTAAAGACAATTTTTTAACCTAGAGGGCTTGGATCTCAGAGTTGCTTGAGAAAGCTTGTTTTAGGCAGATCTCGAAGCAAACGCAGTTTTAAATTCCGCAGAAGTACCTACCAGTGGACGTGGTCTTTAATTCAAAACAGCGATCATGGATATTTGTGCTACACAGTTTACTGTTTTGCTTGTTTCGTGTCGTATCATGCGTTAAAAGATGCTTTAGTAATTAATCAAACTAATTGTTAAACATGCACCACTTGTATGTACGAAGCGCGGAACGGCACGGGTCTCGACGACAACAGCAAACAACGTGTTGTTTTGTTTGCAATATGCTTATATCTGAAGTCGCGCGTGACTTCATTTTTGTCAGCTTGCTGTTTCATTTACTGTACTTTACAATTCTAATACCCCATCCAATCCACCGGCTCATGCTACTGTCGTCAAATCTTATCGTCAAATCAAGCAATGGGCCCTAAATGAGCGCGAGAAAATAATGCACGTGATTGACTACTTGATTTGGCCACAAGCCCACTCACCACCATTGTAAGTATAATACCAGAAATTATCATGTTAGTCTGTTTTGTTTTAAGTCTGTCGTTTTCTGTAACGTTACAGCATGGGAGAAAAAAAAACAGACTGACATCGACAGACTAACATGAGCACGATCCTATCTTCAACACTGTGTTTTGTTTTTCAAAGAAAATGGCTTCCAGCATGCGATCACAGCAAATCAGTTTGCACGCGGCAGTGTGTAAAAATAGAAAATACGCCTCGTGATGTTTCTGAACTGGTTGCAATTTGTGTCATTTACACAGGGAGCCATTAACTTGTTGCTTTGTGGTGCAATCACATTAAAACGTGTTGAATGCGTGAATTCAAATAGTTTTATTTATTGCATCACGTTTTCTACACTATTTTTGCAATCACGGTGTCTGTTCACATAGGTATAATGAGAAAAACCAGCAAAAAGTGTTTATTATGTGACCGTCCGAGCTTTGAACCTCCGAGTGCGCAACACGTGCGATCACAAAGCCAAGCCTTTGACCACTAGGACATACGGGCGTCTGCTGACGGCTGCTTAATGCTTTATATAAACACAAGCAGTGCGACCGAGTGTGTGTGTGTCGCTGCTGTGCTGCAGCAGTGTGTTGCGTGTCTGTGTGTTGTGTGTGTGTGTTTGCATGTGCTGCGCTGAGTTTAAATCTGCAAGGTGGCTGCTGGGAAATAGCTTGGGTAGGATTGGATCTCAAATCAACATTTCGCTCTATTATTTTGCTCATGTCGCAGAGAAAGTTTTTGCACAAAAACACAGGAGTTACTCAAAGCAGTACCACGACCACTGTCGACGCAGTCAGATCGTGTTTTCAGCTTTGTTCTGCGTTACCTGCTCCTTTCCCCCAAAATGGGTGATAACAGTGAATAAAGCTTATCGTTTCGTTGTGCCTAAAGGCAAAGCCTAGGCGTTTCGTTGTGCCCAAGGCAAAGCCTAAAAACTAAGTAGGATATGGACAATAAATTGAGGGGGTCACAAATTTCACTGCCAAAACAGCGCCAGATCGAGGCAGAATACGTTTCGTGTGCCTAATCAAAGCCTAAAAATAAGTAGGATATGGACAATAAATTGAGGGGGTCCACAAATTTTACTGCCAAAACAGCGGTAGATCGAGGCAGAATTCGTTTCGTGTGCCTAAGGCAAAGCCTAAAAAATAAGTAGGATATGGACTGTAAATTGCGGGGGGATCCAAATTTCACTGCCAAACCAGCGCCAAATAGAGCCAGAATTCGGTTCGTAAGCCTAAGGCAAAGCCTAAAAAATAAGTAGGATATGGACAGTAAATTGCGGGGGCATCCACAAATTTCACTGCCAAAACAGCGCCAGATCCAGGCGCAATTCGTGTCCGCCAAACACACAATACATTCAGCGGGTAAGCAAAAGTTTCACAGGTAAGAAACACCAATAGCGAAACATAATAGTGCGCATTTTCCATTTTTACACACTGCTGCGTGCAAAATGAGTTGCCGTTATCGGATGCTGGAACCAATTTACTTTCAAATCGCATAATGAAAGCCATTTTCTTTGAACAACGAAACACAGTGTTAAAGATAGGATCGTGCTCATGTTAGTCTGTCGATGTCAGTCTGTTTTTTTCCTATGCTGTAGTGTTGAAATCCTTAAGTACTGAGGCCGACAGACTAACAAAACAGACTAACAAAACAGACTAACATGATCATTAGTGGTATAATACACGCAGACAGAGGAACATCCCACAAGAATTTTTGAAATTTCTAGCTCCGGTCTGAACGGGAAAACTATGATTCTGCTGGGTGGTTTTTGGCGTTATTTTCGAAAATCGAATCCGAACGAAGCATCCAAAGTTGCCCAATTCAAATACAGTACGTGAGTTCCGGCAATATGTTGTGAACGCGTTAGCAGCTGGGTTCCTGATCGGAAAGCCAGACAGAGTCATAGGTATCGACAGGCATAGTTGATAGGTATGGTACATGTAGGGGAGAATTCCGGACAGAAAACGCCTTGTGTCTTGGTTTTGCTTCTGTTTTGAGATTTTAAAAATAAAAAATCCTGAATAAGGGTTCTCATTCGAAACGCAAACTTTGTGCCAGACAGCTCCAAACTGCCTGAAATGTTCGCTGTCGTATATCAATACCTATGCCATATATAGTTTTCTTTCTTCACCGTGTCATTGGCCTGGTTTTCAAACTGATTACGTACCTATCTTCTTACAAGTTTTTGAGTAGAATTTAAAAACAAAGCAGCAGCACAATTCACGTTTTTTTTATCTTGGGGACTACAAAGATTTTGTAACCCGAAAAGAAGCCCAAGCATCTTATTCAAAAACTTTCCGAATAAAACCTCACCTGAGGTATATACTAAAAAGGGGCTCTTATTTGTAACTTTCCGATACACATGCGGATCTGCTCTGACCAGCGCATCACAAGCACGACCAAGCGTAAAATCAATCAATTCCAATGCAATGACAGTGGCTTTAATTTGCATTTTGATTCCGACCCACGCCGTAAACACGGCTGCATTCTGGGCGACAGAGAGATGGTTAGATTTGGTATACCATGTAACCAGCCAGGCCACCCTCATTGACATAGTGCTTCTGCTACAAGTGACAACTTTAAGACTCGGGATCAAACGAAGCTCTCCTGGTGACTCAGTGAATGAAGATGGTCGATAAATTTAGTCGTTGTTATTGGCTATGGTGTTGCTTTCATGCACACACGAAGCTCTGTATTTTTTCACATGTGGTTGCACATACAGTACCGTGTGCAATTTTAGGCTGAAAGTTGAAGTCGCGTGCACGCGCGTGCGAAACAGTGCAAAGTATAGGCAAAAGTCGAAGTAACTTCGCGTGCACGCGCGTGCACGCGAAGTTTTACGCGTGCGCGGGCGTGCGCTCCCTATGTTTTAGCACTAGGAAGTCGCGTGCACGCCGCGTGCACGCGCGTGCAGGCGACTTAAACTTTCAGCCTAGAATTGCACCCGGAACTGTACATAACACCTGTCCTGTCTGTTTCCCGGCATAGCAACCAGTCTTTCGCATTAGCAAGCTGGTGCACTTTAACCCATCATGAAGGTTTTTACAGGATGCACATGACGCTGGACTACCAATAGAGTACCATAGTACTCTTCAATGGTAAGCTTAGAAAGTTACAAAAATTTGTGATTGGCGAGGGCGGTCCATGTTATTGTCTGTAGGTAATTATACATAGCTTCACCGAGCGAAGCGATTGTTAAGGCCTAACTATACTTCGTTCTCTCAGAGAACAAAGAACAAATTCTCGCGCGCTGATTGGTCCACGTATGTTCAACAGCCAATCAGCGCGCGAGAATTTGTTCTTTGTTCTCTGAGAGAACGAAGTATAGTTAGGCCTTAAGGCTTCTTTGATCCTGACCTGAATACGCCCGTTCATACCATGCATGCATAAACTATTTCAGGCAGTTTCAAGCCATATGATTCGGATCAAACATTGGAGATTGCCAGACGCAATAACGTGTCTGTATTACGTCAATACTTCTGTACGAGCTGAGCTTAAAACGACCTTGAGTTATGTAATATTATATCCCTGTCTTCCTTACACAACTGCGATTGGGTGAATCTTAGGACGAATGTCCGCATTGAGTCAGCGGCGGATGTGATATCGACTTATCCCTGAGGAGTTTCGACAAGAGACTAGCTTTCATATGTGATAAGTGTACCTAAGGATCATGCTATGTTTATTCATCTTCGTTTGTGACGTCGCAGTTACCAACGATATTTGCAAAGCCCGAAAATGGACCGGTTCCGAATTTGACATTTTTGCGTCTGACCCATCCACCGTATGCACAAGTCCGTGCCTGAGCGACGCACGACCGGTTACCGGTCAGACTGTTTAAAATGCGTGTGTTTGCAAAAGACTTGTCTAGCGGTCTCTAGTAGTTCACATTCTTACAATATTCACTGCAGCCTTTCGCTGCTAGATTTTTGCAATATCACATGCGTTGTATTTATCGTATTGCCTACCGTATGTTTATTCAAGTTTTACAGTGTATGGGACAACGAAGAAGCTGGTTTGCGGCCAGCCAAACGTTGCATGAATATCGTGCCCGTCCGACAAGTCTTTTTCATAAACAATCACAGAATGAACGTTGCTCAAATCAAACATTTAGCTACTGCATGTGTGTTATCCATAGCACTTGCGCGCTGTGCGTGTGTGAAGATGCATGTGTCACCGGGTGCAGCTATTGTACACAGCAATAACCGGTTCATCTTAGGTACGGGAACCGCTCAGGTATACCTGTCAGGCACGGACTTGTGCATACGGGGGGGAAATGTCCAGTCGGTATGCGCATACGTGCGTTTGATTTGACAGTTGTTGTTTCTGCTTCCGCGTCTGGGAGGATGTTCTTAACCTCGCACTTAAAGTATACCTCTGGATTATATTTTTGAGGGCTTAGGTCCGACCCAATTCGCACGATGACGCATGCAGTTCATTTCACGTAAAGCGGGTGCAACTGAGACTCAGGTACACACCTCTTTATCCTCCCAAAATAAGCGAAGGTGCGAAGCATGAACATCATGTCCTGGAGAATTGTATCTCAACTAATGACCTCGTAATCTTTCGTTATCGTGTTTCGTGCTCCACCCACCGATAACTGTTTATTTCAATTGTTTATTATTAGCTCTCTGTTTGTATGGTTTGTTATTAGGATGCCCACACGAAACTACAGTTTCATTATTTATATTTATATTTTGATCCAACACAACATTTGCTTTCATTAGATGTGATCGTCTTCATGTCAAAGGACACGGTAGACATTCATGGCGTGCCATTCAGTCGTTCATCACTGTCATGCAGGGACGTCTGGAACCGGGATACCGCAGACTTCCTGACAGCTGAGCGTCATGCGGCTCGCACTTCGTAGACATAATTTTATTTCTAAATGCATGCATTGTTGCAATTTTTATAGCAGGATGCGATCCCGCAAACCAACTATGCGCTGCCGGCTCAACGGAAGAAGCAAGTTGGCTTTTTACCGAAAACGAACATTGGTCATGCATGGGAAGCGCTGCTGCGTTCTTGGCATGTGCCCAGAAATGCTCTCAACTCCAGATGCGCAGTTATCTTGCTTTTATGGCTATGTTACTGATGACAAATCCATGCCTAGATTTGCTCAGAGGAGACTTGTTTGCACACTGTACATTGTTGTGGCAGTGCGCAGGTGGTTACAGAACTCCGAGCACTGCGAAATGTCACTGCCGTGCATTAATGCGTGTCAATTCTTCACTGGCTGCACTGTGTGTGCTTTTTATGCAAAATGTGTCCCTTTTTTGATCGACTGAACCCCCCGAATTCTCAGTTTCAGGTACCAATCACACATTAAAAAATTTAGTAATTGGTGCAGCTAATATATAGTCCATACCTCAGCCAATCAAAATGCTTAATCAATCCCTTCTGCTTGTGGGAGTGTTGCTGGTGACGGTGGCCTGGTCGGCTGATGTTTCACGATCAGATGATGATGTGCACGAAAAGGGGTCGGGTGCCAAACGCTTCTATTCATGGCACAATCCGGACAAGCGCTTCTACTCGTGGCATCAACCCGACAAGAAATTCTATTCGTGGCATGCGAATGAACAAAAGTACGTGAGCGTTTGAGTGATGTTTCACAACAGGAAACTTTTGGGTGACGTGTTTTGCGCCATCTTAAATAGCGCAACCATAACATTTTGGTCTGATTTGTCAGAAGGACGCATTAGCAGTGTTGCAACTACTGTAATTACGTATGAAACCTGCCCAAAATACCCCCTGCGTATCATTCGCCTCCGGGGGCGTTACATTAGCTTCAACAGACCAAAATACATCGTTGGCCAAACTCATGAGTGCCCATCTCGACCGTGACACAAAGTTACCACATCAATCGCACTGTCTTATTTTCAGACGCGGCGGCGGCTACAAATAGTGAGTTGACCCAAAAAAGTCATATACTTTTTTCTTGTTGATTCTCTACTTACTTGCCGAAATTGTTGTGACCATGTTTTTCTCCTTCAGTCGTCCCATAATTTCGTACGGCAAGCGATCGGCGGATCAACAAGAGTGGTAAACAAGCGACAGAGAGAAGATTTTGCGTACAAAGTCCACTATATTTAGTGTCCGATTTTTATAAGAGGCTTAGGCTTTGTGTATAAGAGCACACCACACTGTTTTGATTGACTGACTTGATCTCCTTTCCTCGTTAGTACTACACATGCACAGATATGGTTTGATCGCCTAACGCAAGAATGTTTTTAATAAAAGCTTTTTGCCATAATGGTTAAGCAATACTTGAGATTTGGTCGCAGACCCGATTACGGGAAACCTGCACCTGATTATTGCTGTATTATCACTCAAGCAAAACCTCTGTTCATTTACACATTCTGATCCCCCACACAGTCACAGGGCCCGCAGCAACGCTTCTGTTGTGAATAAAATATATATAGTTTGATTCATTTTGATGATTATTGAAGAGCGCATTCTCGTTACTATGTAACTGATGTTTCACAACAGTGTCAGAAAACGACATATGGTTTGACATCACGAGAAGAGCGGCTGTCCGGAAGCGGGTATCAGCTTTTGGAAGATTAATAATATTTCGTTGGTAACTTGATAGCATTACGTCGAGCAAGGACTCGATCTAAAGTCAGTCAGGATGGTATGTACCTGTCTGTCACTACATATGTGTGTCTGTGGTGCACAAAGTCATTTTCTTGGCACAATGTAGATAAGTTCACGAATAAACAACGCGAGAAGTAAACAGAAGTCAGAACTGATGTTTGGTATTCGCTGAGGGCACGTGGTTAACAAGCACTGGGCCATGACGCAAATCGATTCTAACAACACTGTTCGAAACACGTGCGTTTCTTTGTGACCGTTGTTGTGATGATCGAAGCACATTTTCAATTGTATTCAAATAGAAAACGATCTTCGAGGTTGTTAGTCTCAATGTTTATGTCGCGGTTGTACTGCATTAGACACTGCGTTGACAAGAAAATCTCGAACAGATCCCACGTTGTCCCACGTGAGAAAGGTCGCAGGTGCTAATCTCACACCACAACATGCATTGACGGCAGCCGCATTCATTTTTTTCACCAGACTAGCTGTTGTGTACAGCTGACCACAACCAGCAAGCCTTTCGAACAAAAATATTTGGTGCAAACATGCCATGTCCAAGTGTATAGCTTTGTACAATGAGCATGCTCAAACGAACGAAGCGTATCGTGTCAAACATGGAGTACACCCTTTGAAACCAAAGCCACATGGCACCCAAACTTGGTTTATCTAGCAAAAGACAGACTGCCGTCAGTTTTGTCGGCACTGAGACTTGGTGCTGTTTCATTTTCAAACAGACATACTGTAACAGCCCATTTTCTTTTGCTGCAAGAGTAAGAGAGCAGAAACAAATGTCAGTTGTAGAAAAGAGAGAGAGAGTGGTATGATAGATGATAATTCTTGTGCATGATTTTGCGGCTACCGTTATTTTCAGGTTACAACTAATTTAGTGCGTTTCAGACGTTACAATCCTCATTGTCAACTTTTCCTACCCAAGTCACAAACATGCATACCACACAAATATCAGCGCTGGTGACGCTATTGTGCATTGGTGGTCTGGTGACAGCTTCGTTGATCGATGAAACTGTGTTGCTGGAGGAGCCAATATCGTTCAGGGAAATGTGAGAACATCTCGACTTTTTAATCTGTATGGTGAACCAACATTTTGCCGCAAAGGTCGAAATTCAACAATTTTCAGTCAACCAGTCGGTCTGAAACGCGTGTTCGGCTCGGAGAGCGAAATGCCCTGTCATCTGATCATGATCCGAGCGCTACGACGAAAGTGTTACATGGGTGACTATTAGCAGATTATTTTAATATGATGCTGTGAATAAGGATCTATGATACAGACTGATGTTTCACATAGACGTTTTTTTAATTTTTTTATCACATTAGAATTTTCGGTCTAAACAGGACTGAATGTTGCGCTGAACATGTACACTAGATGAAACATCGCAGATAAACAATATGCATGAATGTACAAAATTCTACAGTTTTGATGAAATTGACAGCAAAAAAGTGTATAAAGATGACTGAGTATTTTTGTTAACAATTCTGATCTCAGAAAGCCACACGAAACGTGGTTGCACATTCCGAAGAAAGGTTGAAATTTGCACACACAAAAAATGTTTCATTGAAATGCCCTGATTTTGAAACCAAACTCGACTGGATTCTCGAAATCAATAATCAGTTTGGGAATTCAGCCCCAAACCGTGCCTAAAACATTCAAATAATGTGGTGGCTAAGTGATTAAATTTCACAAATTTGGACCGTAAACAAAAAATGTACGATAATGAATTTTGTAAGTAATGTTGGTCTCAGAGAATTGCAGTGATTGTACATAATGCGTTGCAGATCAGAGCTGAGTGTATATGACGCTCTCGAAGAAAAGTACAGAAAACAACAATCTGGACAAACACAATTGAGACAACAAAGCTAAACATGCACAATACCAGAGAAGTATATACATACAACAGAGCTATATACAGCAAAAAAACAAAACAAAAAACCTGAAAAAAGACATCTAAAATAATTGTAGCTACCGTATTAGTTATACGCCCGATTCTTTGGTGACCAACTCTTGCCTGTTGTCTGCTGCGTTCAGATCAGCTGGCATCCACTGCTTGCCGTTCCTTTTGTGCGCCCTTTTGGCCATACGCTCACGGTACTCGTCCCTTGAAACATCAGGGAAGCGTTTGAATGGTTGTTTCAAAATTATCGAAACCCAGGTCTAATTTAGCTACTCTTGTTATCAAGGCCCACTGATGATAGGTACCAATATGTTCTCTTACTACCGTGACCCCTTTATACCGAAAAAGGCGAGCCCGAAAGATGTCACTATAAACAGGGCGGACTGTACAACCACTCATAATCAAATCGACTTTCCCCAGACTTACGTGCCAAAGTACCGTCCGTCCTCAATAGTTTCGGGCAGGTCTTCACCTTTTGTTTCAGGCAAAAACAAGTCCAACACGGCGGCGGCCAGTGAGATTATGCCATAAATGACGATCGGTATACGATTGTCCACATAGTCACCCTGATAAATCAAGGGCATGCATTTCAGTAGATTGGCAGGGGGCAAGCTTTCAAAATTTTCTGCATTGTGGTGACCGAAAATACAACGGGTCCTGTTCATGTCCCTATGAAGCGGGCCAGCAAGCAAGCACTAACGAGTAATCGAATCTGCGGCGCGAGCAACGAGCCGACCCGAGCCCAGACCGAGCTGAACCCGGTGCCCGTCTGTCTCACCACCGTCGGGAATATCTCGGCCGCGTAGTTGTAGATGACGGCAAATGATGCTGCGATGCAACCCTTGCCCACCACCGCGCACACTGTGATAATCCAACCTGAATGTGTTTGTGGACTTAATGTTTTTTGAATTAAAAAATGAGAAACAAAGATTTCTGAATACGATGTTTCAAACCTGTCACAATTCCCTTTAGCACGCCGGCCAATATACAAGCGGCACCACCAACACCAAACGTCAACACCAGAGCGGGACGACGGCCTGCAATTTGATTGTTTTTTATTTGTTTCTTTATGTTGTTATCTCTTTCCAGTAAATGAAACACATCTGGTTGTTTGGATGTAACATCGCTCATCTACCTGGTTGGGACATCCCACGTTAACAGGTAATACGTTCAATGAAAGTTCTCTCTTTTACTCTAAAATCCAATAACCGCAGGTCATACTCTAGAAAACGCATGGAACCACCGCACCAACCCCAGTACTCAGTGATGGGTACAGCAAGCGCATAAGCAGGCAGCTCTATGACGGTCGACCAAAAGTAGGTCATATACGGATCACCGGGCAGATCACTGGTGTTCTGCGACAAGCCGTAGAAACCCATCGAAGTTGCGAACCACGAAAACCAGACAATTGTGGTGTTCTTGCCCAGACGCCAGCTGCTGAACAGGTCTAGAAGACTGGCTGACTGTGCGTCCTCGGGTTTTTCCTGCATTGTGATTTTTAAACTATTTTTTTATTTTTATCAAAAACTAGATGTATTGGAAATGCAACGAACTAATTCGCGCTTCAGAACATCCTCCGGTATTTCGACGTTGTTCCATTTGGCCGCCCTCAGCACTGCTTTGCGAGCCTCTTCAGGCCTGTCATTCACGACCAGCCATCTGATGGATTCGGGGAACAGCCTGAAGACTTACACGATGGGCTTAAATTTGGATTAGTTTCTCTTGTTTGTTGATTATGTGATAAAATCGATAGGGAACGTTTGTCAAGAACCCTCACAAGACAATACTTGAAATGTGACTCACCAAATGAATGAAATGAAGAGAAAAGTGGGTATGCCGGAAAGCCATTGCAGCCACTGCCAGCGATGGATAAAGTACGCACAGAGTACGTCCCATAACATGCCAAACGTGAAGAAACCCTGATACCAGATGCCGCACAGCGTGCGGGGCATGCCACCCACAAGCTCCATGACTGAAACATCACGTTAGATGATTATTTATAGGTCGTTCATAGTAGTAGTGTTGTTATCATTGAAATAGAACTGTGTGTTATGTGGTGATACAGTTCTGTTATAGTGCCCATCGGTGGTACCATCTACAGGTGCTCATGATCCCGAGTGAGATCGGGTTAGACAGCAAACCATGCCAAATAAGCTCAACGCGTTTCACTCACAGACAATGTAAGCCGTCAGGTAACTGCCGTAGTTGATGCATCCAATGAGCACCTGCCCAACAGCGAACAGCCAAAAATTGATGAAAAAGGGCGCAACGTTGACGATGGCCATGTAGAGAAAGGCGCAGATCAACATGATCTTGCGACGACCGAATCTGTAAAAATGGAAAGAAAATTTTGTAGAATCAGAGACTTGGTGTCAAACTTGGTGATTGGATCCAATCGCATCGGACAGGTCGGTATTCTGATCTGATAACAATGTGATCTGAACGGGCAGACGGCTGGTCACCAAGTTTGGTTGTCGATGGCAAATGACAGAAACAACACCCACTTGTCAGATAGAATGCTCCAGAATCCGGCACCAATGAGAAATCCCAGTGTGTTGCACGACCACAACATGCGTTTCATCCACACACGATCGCACTCCATGTCGAACTGCAATGTGATGGTGCTTCGGGGACAGGGTTACGCGAGCATAAAATCGGGTCGTGTTTGTTTTTGGGGTCACGTGGCCATCTGGTGCATTCGCACTGACGATGACCTGATGCACCGCCTGTCTGCGAGAGCAGGTCGAAACGGGCAACCAAAAACATGCTGCACAACCCATTCATTAAAGGGTCTCCGCCATATATATGCGACCGAAACCAATCTCAATGGGACTTGGCACCGTAAGTGGGCTTGGTCCAAAACACTCACGGCCAAGAAAATTTTTGCGCATATCAGCTCCCTGTCTGAGCCAGGAGGGCGGAAAGGTAAAAAATTTTGGCCCAACCTCAGCACCTTGAAATTAAAATATCGATATGTTTGGCATGTTCTCAGTGGGCAGTTTGGTCACAAATCTTTCATAAACGCCTTGGCACTAATTTAGAACTACATTCACTTTTTTGGCACTACCACAGCTCGCGCTATGTTACCAAAACCACATAAACTTTCAAAAAAAAATTTTCCGTTGTATTTTTCGGCCACATAGAAAGCACACAGAGTTTTTATATAAAGCAGGAAAAAAAGCCCGTATATCATGCTATTCGAGCGATCAATGACCAATATTCCACCGCTGTTAAGTTTCGATAAAAGCTCGCTCAACTGTGGTGAGCGTCAAATTTTTTGCCGTTTTCTGGGGACCCTAGCACACTTCTATCTCATATCTTCCTTTTTAACAACAGTGTACCGAGGTGATATATGGCACGCCAGATAGTAAAAACATAATTGCTGTTAATCATGTGCAAATCTTGGTTGGTCCATCTGCATCCTTGAAGGTACGAGCAATTGACGAATTTTACACAAAATTCACACTTTCAACAAATTTTCGCTTTCGTCATATTTTTAGCCTACTTACAGTTGTGACGGAATTGTGGCATTTACTGTCCGATGAAGCCCCAACATTATCGTTGTTTATCGATCAAAATTCAAAATTATAGCTCAAACGTATCTTGAGAAAATCGTGTTAACTGAGGTCTATGCGTTGGACTTGGAACAACAACCGGGCTAATCCGGACCATAGGGTGTGCGGTGCCTTCAATTAACACGATTTTTCTCAAGATACGTTAGAACTAGAATTTTGGATTTAAAGGCCTAACTATACTTTGTTCTCTCAGAGAACAAAGAACAGATTCTCGCGCGCTGATAGGCTGTTGAACATACGTGGACCAATCAGCGCGCGAGAATTTGTTCTTTGTTCTCTGAGAGAACGAAGTATAGTTAGGCCTTTAATCAATAAACAACAACAACGTTGGGGCTTCATCAGACAGTAAATGCACAGTTCCGCCACAACTGTAAGTAGGCTAAAAATATGACGAAAGCGAAAATTTGTCGAAATTGTGAATTTTGTGTAAAGTTCATTTCTTGCTCGTACCTCCAAGGATGCAGATGGACCAACCTAGATTTGCACATGATTAACAACAATAATGCTTTTACTATCTGGCATGCCATATATCACCTCGGTACACTGTTGTTAAAATAGGAAGATATGAGATAGAAATGTGCTTGGGGTCCCCAGAAAAAGGCAAAAAAGTTGACGCTCACCACAGTTGAGCGAGCTTTTATCGAAACTTATCAGCGGTGGAATATTGGTCATTGATCGCTTGAATAGCACGATGGCGGCCTTCACAATGCATGCGGGTTGCGGGTTGCGGGCCGAGGTAATGCGGGCCCGCAAAAATTGAATCCGCACTAGGTTTCACAATGCAATGTGCGGGTTGCGGGCCAGAAGTTCTAATTGAAGCAAACCCGCAACCCGCAGTTCCTTGCCCGCATGCGGGTGCATTGTGAAACCAAAAAAATGCGGGTTGCGGGCGAAGAGGAGTTTAGGAAACGTCACAAAGAATAACATTCATGAGTTCTTCTTTGTCAATACTGACTTCGAAAAACATGTTTAGATACTGGTCGCACAAAAAGTTTACAAAAATTGGTCAAATTTTTTTCCTGAATCCTGAAGCAGGAAAGTGACAGGGCAGTGACGTTGCGTTGCGCGATCGCACACAAGGCATGCAGTCTACAAAATGTTTTAGACCCGCAGCAATGTATGGGCAATCCATCGGCTCATGGCACTTTTTATACACAGCGCGCATGCAGCAGCACGCGCCATTTTCTGAACAAGATGTGCACTTTGGGCGAGTGCCATACTTTGATGGCCGACTTTTAAAATTACCTGGTTTTCATAAGCTGCTTGACATAACACATCTCTGCACTGTCGCAAAATTTGGGGATGTTTCAACGGATAGCTGCCGAAAAGTAGATGCACTCATTGACGGCAGTAATTTAGCGTGCAGCCTGTGTGTGTGGAGTGCCATGAGCTGGCGGATTGCCTATAGGTGCTCTTCTGGTTTATTTTCAGGTGAAAATGTTTTGTGAGAGTCACAAATAGCACAGCGGTTAAGAATGACTGAATGTGAAAATCAGGAATGATTTGATGAATTCTTATGTGGTCATTGTGCGACCAATATCTACTATTGAGTTTTAGTATCGTGTACTGATTTTAAGACGACCAACAAATACCGATTATATTGTCCTTGTCTGGAGACAACCGAAGTTTCAAGCGGTGATAAAAATTTTCAAAACATGAGGAAGTATCAAACCTTGAAGCAAATTCATCGGTACATTTAAAAGTCGGCCATCAAAGTATGGCACTCGCCCAAAGTGCACATCTTGTTTAGAAAATGGCGTGTGCTGCTGGATGCGCTGTGTGTATAAAAAGTGCCATGAGCCGATGGATTGCCTATACATATAAACACGTGCACTCCGTTTTGGACACAATGGGATTGCAGATTCTCGTTGTTTTCAGTTGTTTGGAAAGCTGAGCACGAAAGTTTCAGAAGAAATCTGTACAAATTTAGCATGCAAATTGATTGCGCAAATAAAGATAAGCGTGTAATGCTTGGCACACTGTTCTTGGAATTCTGCAACATCGAAAACACATAGAGAGTCGAAAACTTGTTCTCTCTGAGCAATGGGTCAACAAAAATCAACCATCCGAGCATGCGCTGGGGACCCAAACCCGCAAAAAAATAGGATCAGTTCTAATCGAGAAAATGCGGGTTGCGGGCCGATTTGGCCCGCAATCCGCAACCCGCACGCTGCTATGTGAAGGACACTCTGCGTGGGGTTGCGGGTGCGGGCCGGCCTGGCCCGCAATCCGCGACCCGCAACCCGCTTTTCTTGTGTCTTCACAATGCACAGTGCGGGTTGGGGGCGGTTGTGGCCCGCAACCCGCAACCCGCATGCATTGTGAAGGCCGCCGATATACGGGCTTTTTTGCCTACTTTATATAAAAACTCTGTGTGCTTTCTATGTGACCCAAAAATACAACGGAAAATTTTTTTTCGAAAATTTATGTGGTTTTGGCAAAATAGCGCGAGCTGTGATAGTGCCAAAAATGTGAATGTGGTTCTAAATTAGTGCCAAGGCGTTTATGAAAGATTTGTGACCAAACTGCCCACTGAGAACATGCCAAACATATCGATATTTTAATTTCAAGGTGCTGAGGTAGGGTCAAAATTTTTTACCTTTCCGCCCTCCTGGCTCAGACAGGGAGCTGATATGGGCAAAAATTTTCTTGGCCGTGAGTGTTTTAGACCAAGCCCACTTACGGTGCCAAGTCCCATTGAGATTGGTTTCGATCGCATATATATGGCGGAGACCCTTTAAGTCATGTGACCAACGCAGGTACCCAATTCGGTCCAATTCGGTCATCAAGTTTGATACCCCAATAAACCCAAACGCCCCCCTCCCCCCAACCGACCAATATAGTGACCGAGTCCTCAACGAGTGCAGTCTCGTTGTCATAGATGGTACCCAATCCCTCACAGAGTGTCGACTCTGCCTTGGTGCATTGTCCCTTCGAGCCGTACTCGCAACGATGACAGTAATTGGACGGGTCGTACAAATGCGTGAAGTTGCGTGTCTTCACATTGCTGTACGGCGCACTGCAGTCGTCGCCGTCGTATTGCGGGATACAACATCTGTGTGTGTGAAACATCAGATTCTGGATAAACGATCAGTGAACGCAGTAGCACATACTTTTGAAGAAACTGGCGAAGTTCTCTCACCACCAAACATTGTCTTCGTGTTTGAGGCCTTCGTTATCCTCCCATCCATGCCCGTTTATGTACTAGGTGTGCGTGTGTATATGTTTCATTTGATGCAATGCAACTAATAATCAGTTGATCATAGTCACATCAGCTATACTTGACTCGTGCACTGAATTTTGCCGTTTCCACCCGTTTTCACTTTGACGGACAGACGAGATTTCGTCGCTGGCAGTGACCGCATTTGACCTTGTCAGCTAATGATGCTCATTTCCTGACACAGCGACGTCCACAAACCTGACATCGGGTGAAAATCCAGTCCAAGAGAACATCAACGTCGTGGATCCGCCCAAGAATCCAGGCACGAGCAAGAGTGCGTAGAGAAAGGCCTGGTATTTGCCAAAATTACCCAAATACTTGATGATTTCATGCATTTTGGGAAAAGATGGCTTCGATTTCGGCCGCTAAACAGACTGAACCGAAATCAGATGCAGTGTATCTGAAAGAAATTGAGTGCTGTAGGATTGAGCGGACAAAAATCCAGTTTCAAAAGCTGACGTTAAATAGAAATTATGAACGAGGCAGGCATCCATGAACACTTTGTCAATAAGATTAGCAAACCAGCCGCGCTGCACTGTTTGAAAAAGCAGCAACTCCCAGAAAGTGAAGTAAAAAACGCATAAACGCAACGTCATTAAAAAACCTGACGTTGACAAAGTGGAACTTGATAACATTGAACACATTTAGCTAAACATTACAGCACCGGAGTTGCAACCTGTCCACAAAATTCAAATGCAAGTGATCTGTTTTCTGGTACTGCGGTGCAAACAAGCGTGATTCATGGAATGCCATATTTTGGTCTCTTCAGTTCACAGAATAAGACAGATGAATCTAAGAACTTTGGAAACAACAAACAACCTATGATTTCCAGACGAACCTGTGGATGCCTTAGGTTTTATTTTTGAGTGTGATACGCACACCACACGATGGCGTGACAATGATATGCCGAAAAAAGTGACTGTTTGTTTTGTGAGGAGTAACTGTCTCTACATATAAGTACTGTATCTCTTGGATTTTAGACCACTTTACCGACTGTGGGTTTAATCCACAACACACCTCACCTCACCACAAGTGGCATTGATTAACGTTCTTGGGGTTATGACTCCACTAACTAGACTTCACAATTGTGTTCACCACAGACAGCAAAATGGTAGCACACCCAAAACTCATACAGTATATGTACGTACATGGCTTACAGCATCTGTAACAAAAGTTTCAATACTGCCCGGATTGCAGATTATTGGGTTTTGACAAAAGGTTGAACAAAGTTGATATGCTTTGCGGGATTACAGTTGCCTATGGTTTGCAAAGTGATTGTTTTGAGTGGTTGTCATTGCGAGTGATTGTACACGCACATAAGCCACTTGATATTCAAGTCTCCCAGACAGAAAGCTGGATGTCTGATCAATCAGTTATGCAGCCACATACATGGTGACAGACAGTATGTAACATAGGGAATTTGTTTACACAAGGGCATTTACGGTGGATAAAGTACAGCTGAAGACGAAAATAGCTGAGACTGAGAGCTCGAAATGACTCCACGGACGGAGCATTTGATGTGCATAACAAAATCTATCAAAAGAACAGAATCACATACTTTCGTGGGGGAACATAGTAAAAAACTGTCAGCACCACACACACGAGCAGTTTTTCATTGGACTCCGTTGAAATCAGGTCTGCTGGTCAACACAACTTCAAGACAAACAACACACATCGGAACGCAAAAGCTTTTGGATGCTTTCAGTTACTACGGAACTTGGGGTTGTTTACTTACACTGTTAATGTTCACAAGAAGGATACAAGTACTGGAATTTACCACATGAAGCCCTCCCCAGAATAGAGACTTCCGAGGACTCTATTTCGAAAAGTTTCCGACTTGAGCCCATGGGGGTTTGTATGGGCAAAAATTCGCCTTTTTTGAAAAAATTCTGGCACGTTCCTTTAAATGCACATAAAATAGTTGAAATAACAGCACTGAACCTGAGCGATCATTTTCAAAGACGTCGAAAGCCCACATATAGTTTTGCTCTGATAAAAAAATTCCGGATAAAACGTATGAAACAAAAAGTCCGATTTTTTCGCCTTTTTTTGAATAGAGGCCCGAGGGCTTTATGTCGAAAACTTCAGGCGCAGAAGCAACGTGCCGTACTGCCAAGGAAGTGAGCGCAGTTGTAAAACTGATAAAAACGCAAAACAGCTATAGTAGGTACAAACTGTTGAGCAAAAACAAAGGAGTGTTTGCCGACACCGAAAGTGCAAAAAGATAAATTGAACACCCAAATCTGTTGAGCGCCTGCTGTAGTTTATATGCGGCCATAAAATTGTGAGTTTGCGAATAAACAACATCCCTGATAATCAGGTGCTGTTGTAAAACACTGCGAAAGACAGGAAGAAGTGAACAAGAAACACAGGGGGTCGTTTGGTGTCGACTATGAAAGTAGCGGATTAGTCTATAATCAGCGAAATCAGTTGATCGAGTTCGATAAAGTTTCAGGCCAAAAATGCAGATGTACAGTATGTACAATTTGTACTGATTTTTACACTGAATCAAGAGTGCTTGTCTGAAATCCTTCACACTACGAAATTCTTTACCGACGAAATGAGAAAGCAGTGAACCAAACGAATTTGCGGTACGAACAAAGTTGGCTAAATCCATCAGTTGCGTATACAAGCTTTGGGAAATGCATATCCACTCGTGATCTGGGAGCACTAAAGTCTCGTAGTTTTTTGCGCGCGTATGTGCCACTAATGTAGTGCAATTTATTTTCATTTGCTGGGAGCTGCCAACGTTGGTATAACTTGTAGTTTGCTCGTTTGGCCTTCAAAAACGAGTAGAAAAGTTTAAACCAATAGTTCCAGATGGTGGTATCATATCATTTCGAAAAGAGCTGTGTAAATCATAGGTTCCTAAAAGTGTGCGTAAGATATCATCGGTCCCAGATCCGATTGGAGGAATATCCCTTTGGGTGGGAGCACAACGAAAATGTCGCTAAAAACATGGCAACAAAATTATAAAATGTTACGCGCCGCTAAAGGTGTGAAGGATTACGAAAATGCCATACAAGCTGCATAGTGGTCTGAGCTGTATGCATATTGTGGTGATCGCAACCGGTTTGGGACGCAACCATCTACGGCTGATGTAACAATCAAACCCGGTCTGGTTCTGTGCGGGTCTCTCCTGAACAGTTGAAACCAACGCAGTTTGAACCAAACAGTGTGAAACAAAGGGAAGTTAAAAATAAATACACATGCCGTTGCTAAATGAATGAGCAATTGACTCAGTACCCAATGTGGTGATAATTTCTTATGCACATTGTAACATCCGTTTGCAGTAATTATCGGACCGATCCGCAAGTTCACAACAATGCATCGGGTCAGATGCACCAACATGACTAATGTTTGCACTTGTGAATAGATGCAGCGTGGATGCGTCCGTTTTTCATTATGGGAAAAAGGAGGTTTGTTAGCGCATGGATAAAAAAGTTCACAAGTGTTTTTCACACCACGGCTTTCAACCCAATGTTGAAGTGGGGTTTCCTGGACCACCCCATGGAGGGCACCTGCTAATGGATTTATAAAATATCTTTAAAAACAGGTTTATATTGATGGATTTTGTACATAACGTACGCAGTTCTACAAACGCATTGTAGAATGATAAATGTCATCATGCACGAAATTTACACATCAATATTTCGCGCGATAGTGACATGAGAACGAATTCAGTGGTTGAAAAATGCATGGCCGGAGCTCATGCAAGTTTTTACAGTTTTGGCGGTCGCTGCGTTTGAGTACACTGCATTGGCTTGCACTTGACTTACTCAAGGACGATCAATAAACAAAATATAAATGTACATCACGAAATACCGTTAATTTCTCACAAACATGGATAGTTTTCATCTACTGTTCAAACTACTACTACTACTACTACTACTACTCCATTGACTTGACCTTCAAAATTATCGTGGGGTGGGTGAGAACCATACCTGCTCTTCTGCTGTGAAACAGGTAATGCGACTTTTGGTTTAAAGCAGAGGTAATCGATGATTTGTTGAATCCAAGGGCAGGAATAAATAGATTGAACGAACACCGGCTATAGTAAGGCGATATTATCACAACATGAAAACTCAAAAGTGCATGCACGCCCGAAAATCTGCTCATGCACTGAGTAAAACAGCACACGTATACATACAGTCTGCCCTGTTTATGGTGACACTCTTTGTGGATATTTTTTCCGCGTTATTTTCGTCCCGGACCTGCCGTTAACCTTATGGTTTCCAGTCTTATAGTGAATCTTGATTGTAGCGAAGAAAATGGACCATAGTCCGACCGATCATGTCACTATAAAGAGCATTGACTGTATTTATAAAAAAGAGGCAAAAATAAAAACATGTCAAAGCAATAAAATTCAGGGTTTACTCATGCACGCGCCAGCCATGAGTTTGCCATAACAAACCAGTGAGTAACGAATTGAACAAAACAACAAAGTTGGTAGCAAAACTGGGCCAAACTTTCTTGGCTGAGCAAAAGTTAAAAACAAATAAGGTATAAAACGGAAATGCATTCGTATTTACATTGGATCAGTTACCGGGCTTAATACGATAATGTAAACTTGCACTAAAATGAACCGCATGTATCCGCATGGAAAAGTAGCAAAGCTAAGTAGATAGAATAAAAGAATATATTTTGACGAAAAATAAACATTTTAATTGAACGCTGTGGTTACCTTACCTGTGAATAAGAAACAAACAGCAAGAAACAACGTTGCCCATTTCCTTGGTTTCAGCAGAGTAGGATTCATCAACATAAATAGGTACTTAAAATTTGCATAGTAATGTCTCAGCGTACCAGAGACACACTCAGGAGCTAATTGATTGAAAATCGACTGCGGCTACGGTACGGTACAATACAACCATGACTCTCAGTGCTCAAGGTAAGACCAGACCAATATCGGCCAAGGGGATCAATATGAGCAACATAAGCAAAGGCATGCTTGGGTTACTGCTTCCTTTGACATTTTGCGTAATTCTTGGTGTTTTGAGTTACAGTTGTGTTACTTTGCCATTTACGACTTTTTGTGCCACGGTGGTGACCCCTGGTAATAGTGCGAAATGACGTCAGAAACATTTATGGCAGTTGGTCTGGCTCACTCTAGGATGAGAGGGATGCGGTGGACCTATATGATGAGTTGCTTAGAAAGTTGGGATAAACTTTCTTTGGCAATGCGCGCTTTTGCATCTAATCCACGACAGGGCAATGATAAAATGCAATATTTATCAGACCGAACCTTGACACAATTACAACAACGTTTGACAGCAGACAAACACAACTAGGGACTTCTATAAACATGAGAACTTAATCCGAGTACAACAGAACAGACCAGAATTCAACAGATTGTGCATACAGTTGACACCAGCGTTATAATAATATGTTCGCGCTGAGAACATAATAACACAACAATACCGACTTCATACCACATTAGCAAAAGAGCGATTATCATACAACTACCAGGTACGTTGAGAACAGCAGAGTATTGGGATAGAACAAACAGTTCACCAAGAACACAAAGCAGAAGGGTGTGATTAATCATTTTGATATTATATGACATTTCACATGAAAATCGGACCAGAAAGGCGACTCAATGGCGATAAATTAACTGAGATGAGGCATCACAGCGTATTTTGAAGCAAAAGCAAAGTATGATCTAAAGAATAAGACAGAAAGTGCACAATATCGTGCCACTACTCAAACACAAGTTCCAATCTAGCATTGGTCATTTTCGACCCATAATGACCAGCCCAGAATTGTTCATCTTTGCCACGTGACTGAAAGTACACGCGTCGCACACCGGGGGCATAGTCGGAGAACTTTCCGGCAACCGTGGTCCATTGCTGATCGTACCACTGCGGCATACGATGCTCGTGCTCACGTCTGAAACATCGGGCTTTGGATTGTGTCTGATGAAAAAGAAAAGAATTTCAAATCAGGTGGGTACAGATCCCCAACAAGTAGCGTCCCAGTGCGCAGGATTTTTTGACCTGCCGCTGTTGACTGCGGTCAACCGTGAGCCCGCCGGATTGATATGTTTAACACACAATTGCCTGCTACTGCGGTGGGCCACCGCACACAAAAACAGCTATCGCGGTCCACCGCAGTCAACTGCAGGTGACCGCGGTAGCAAGCAGTTGACCCCGGTGGGCTGCAGTCGGCTATACCTTGTGTGTTGGACATAGCCATCCGGTGGGGAAGCAGTTGACCGCAGTCAACAGCGGTAGGCCAAAAAAGCTGCGCACTGGGACTATACTGGCAGGCGGAAAAAAACCGGTTTTTTTTCCGAAAAAAACCGAAAAAAACCGTTTTTTTTCCGAGACCCGAATACTTTTCCATTTATTTTTCCGTGGGTACCTTTTCGGTTTTTGATCGGAAAAATATCGGTACTTTATTCCAATTTTTCCAAAAAATTGTAATGCAAAACTGATGAGTTTTTCGATTTCAGTGAAAAATTGGCTCGAGCACAAAAATTAACCGGCCCAAAATGGGCCAAAAAGCGTGTAAACCAAGTGTTTTCGACTGACTTCAACACTCTTCAAGAGCACTCTCGTCATTTCGAACAAATTTTGCACTGAAATTGTTATATTTTTCGAAATTACGTTCTTAAGTACTGGAAAAGTATTTGGAAAAAAACGGTTTTTTTCGGAAAAAAAACCGTTTTTTTCCACGAAAAATAAAGAACGGTTCTTTATGACAGTATAACTGGGACGCTACTTGTCGGGGGATCTGTATGGTATGTGACGCAACAACAGCGCTGAATGCAACTTACTCATGCAACACGGTCACACCATTGTTGCCACGCAACTCCACCCTCAATTGATAGATGCTCGCACAATCACCCCTGCCTGCTGTGTCCTCGCTGTAGCGAATCGTCGGTTGGGCTGACTCGATCAGCCAGGGCTGACAAAAAATGAATGAGTCAGAACAAGTTCTTTTGATTGGCCGGAATACCGACTGGCCGCCTTGAATAATTTTCATGTCAAAAGTCTGCCCCCCATTCTGCCATTACAGTGAGGCGCATCGATCGAACGCCCCTGTATAGTGCATTGCCAAGTCATAGTCACGCGCAGGTGATGCAGCAGACGACTACTTCGGATTTTGCAAACGTTGCCTACACGACCATGTGGTGCATTCACTGCACTGACGATGCCCTGGTGCATCACCAATCTGCGAGAGCAGGTCGAAACGGGCAACCTAAAACACACTGCGCACTTCACACTGGCAACAAACTCTCAATAAACAACCTCAACACCGAGCGCCACCAAATCGACGGTTTGCGACTTCGTGCACCAACGAAAGGTCGATGCAAAACAATGTGTGGCTGTCGGGTGGGGATAGCAGTAGGCGGGGGGACTCTCGATTGCCCAACGAATGCCTGAACCTGCTATCTTCCAGCCTGCCGTGCCCTGCATTTACAATGGGACAAGTGTTTGCTTGCCGATCAATGCGTACCACAGCGCAATCGTAACCACATCATCATTCATTGGGTGCACGGTGTTGTATTTGGGCAGCCATACCGAGCTGACTTCCACTCAGATTGTGGGGCTACGGACGAATGAAGATGCTCGAGTGACAAAAGTTTACAATAGGATTGGAGAAAGCACAATCAGAGATCACCGACAGTACAGTAGTGTAGTTCCTGGTCCGGCAGGGAAATTAGCGTACCCCATAAATTAGTGTAACTCCTTGGAGGGAAGGGGGAAGACGCAAATTTATGAGTTTTGTTTGATGAGGAAAATTTGGCCTATTGTTGCCCGTTCTTGGAAAAAATCTGCATAAAAAGCTCATTTAGGCAAAAATTAGTGTACACGGATGGGAAATTAATGTACTGGCGTTGGTGTACCATGGTCGGGGAAATTAGTGTGCCGTAGGCCATACCTGTTCAGCACTGGGGTTGGTCAACAGGTTGCGATGAAATGGACGGTGAACGGCGATTTTGGAGAAATTGAGTGGATGCAATGCAATATTCCAGTATTTGTGTGGAGGCAGTGTGATACAACGTTCAGAGCAGTATTCGACCCAGAAACTGCAAATAAAGATAAGCGTGTATATCTGATTAGCTGTCATGACCAGTTTTGGTCAGTGTGCAATCCGCATTTCTAACGCACAAGTGTGAACTTGCACAAACCCAACTCACATTCGTTCATCCAGTAACGCGTACCAACGTTTGCACACCAATCTGCACAGCTTGATCAACAGCTTCGCATTGAGGTTGAGCAAAATTTTTTGCAGAATTTCATTTGGCAGCTTTTCAAATTGATCGGGCCCGGTGTATTGAATTTGAATCACTTGACCAGTGCACAATACGTTACCCATCATAACAGCCGGACTCAGTGCTCTTGGATGTCAGAATGTGGTGATAAAATTGGCAGAAATTCTGACAGAATGTTGCAGACGAGGTCAGATAGCACTGCGGGAGATGAGTGAACCCTTTGGCGTAGGTTGAATCTGATTTTGACTTTTGGGTTTTGCCAAATTTATTCGTAAACGATGCTTGAGAATCCCTGTCTGAATTGATTTGAATGCGAATGTCGAAACAACAAATGAATCACTGTGCCAGTTGGAAATACACAAGCGAAAAATGAAAGTCAACACAATCATAAAAAAACATTCAGTTGCATCGTAAGTCACACATAGCCCTTGCATACTATACACGTATTACAGCGTGGTGTTCGCCAGAACCAGCGAGCACAATTATTCAGAGCATTTGATGATATTTGACGCCAGAAACAAATATGTAGATTAAGGGATATGGACGTGGTATGGCAACACAGATTCGTGGTTGCAGATCGAACGGAATAAAGCTGTACATGGATCACCAAAAAAACGTGAGCAAATCATCAAAAAGTATAATTTATAAAGCGATTGCGTGATCATGAACTATTCTGCTTTACCCATTCATTCAAACACCAATTCTAATTTAGCGTTCGTCATTTTCGACCCGTAATGGCCCGCCCAGAATTGGTCGTCTTTGCCTCGCGATTCAAAGCGAATCTAACGCACGCCTGGGTCGTAGTCGGAGATTTCTCCGGGGATCGTTGTCCACAGCTGTTTATCCCACGGGATTGACTGATCGCCGCACTGCGGCACGCTGCGCTCGTGTTCACGTCTGAAAATTACTATACTATATTTCGAAACTTGATGTTGTTATTATTATCAAGATGGCCGTTCTTAACTGACACTCACAAACAGTAATGTAGCTGGTCAGCTGGCTCGAGTTAGCTAGGAAAGGGGGTTAGGCCACCTTGAGCCCCCCGGTCAACTACACCACTGCTCACAAAACCAGCGCCACCAGCTTACTTGTTTAGCACGGTCTGTTTCTCCACCAATTGCACCTCCAGTTGGTACGTACTGGCACAGTCGCCTCTGGCCGCTGTGTCCTCACTGTAACGGACGATCGGCTTGGCTGCGTCCATCAACCAAGGCTGAAATGAAATTTTAAAAAATTTATATCACCATTTTTTTGTAAAAAGTAGACGAGTGAAACGACAACCAACGTCAACGCCGATTGCGGCCAAATTAATCCTTGCCATTTGGTGCACCAATTGTGGGTGGTCGCAAAGCAACGTGTTGGATGCGGTGCACAACCGATCGGAGGCGGCTCAATAGCAAAATCCTCGTCGTTGTCTTCCCAGCTGAATGCATCCTGAAAAACATACCCGACGATACAAAACAGCATTACGAATCTGCAGATAATGTGGCGGGCGATTGGACACAGCAGGTTTGGGCAAGACCACTTTGAGCAAGTGAAAAACAGCAGAGCCAAAAGAGCATAGCTTTTATTTTGTTCCATTGGCTTAGGTTCAGGGTGATTTTGGTATCAGGCTTAGGCTTACACTTCGGCTTAGTTTTGTGTGTGAGCATAGGCTTAGGCCAATTCGTTTTCAGGTTCTGCTCTTTTGGGCGCTGCTCTTTTTCACTTGCTCAAAGTGGTCTTGCTCAAACAGGCTTTGCTAAATTGCCCGTCCGCCGCAGATAAAACGCGAACCTGATCCAAACAGGGATTTTGCAGCAGATTGCGATCGAACGGACAATGGACGGCGATCTTGGCCAGTGACTCGGCTGCCCAGAATCGTTGTGGCGCAGCGTGACACCGAAATGGATGCAGTACTCCGACCAGAACCTAAATAGAGATACCAGATGGAGATTAGCACTCGTGGCAGAAAATTTCCATGACACGAAAAAATACAGTCAAGCAACACACCCTTTTGAATGGATCACTGCATCCCAACGCTTGACACCAGCCTGTATTGAACGAGGGCAACAGCTTCAGCTAAGTTGAACAAAATTTCTTGTAGCAATTCAACTGGGAGGTTTTCAAATGGATCGGGCACTGTGAACCTCATTCGCTTGGCCGTCACATTACCCATGATAATGGTATTTGGCGATGGTACGTTCTGTGAACTTCAAGAAAATTGGTACGAATTCTGATAAAAACGAGGCAGCGAGATCAGACAGCATTTCTGCGGGACATGAGAAACCCGTTAATGGAGGTCGAATCTCGATTGTTCTTTTTGGCAATTTTATCCGTAAAAATTGAATTAATTTTTGCATTTCAAAAGATGGAACAGCACCAAAACGGAATAACTCAGAAACGAGAATCACCATCCTCATTGAATGATAACGAAATCACGCGGGAATGTCGAAATCGCAAGAATTATTGTGCCAGAAAGAAACACAGAAGAAAAAAGCGAATGTCAATAAATAGCAAAAAACACTCGCATAACCGTGCCTGTCTTAAAGCGGGACACCGGATATCTCATGCTTGCTTTTTTACTATGAAATTTGGTTATATCTGCTTAAAGGGTCTCCGCCATATATATGCGACCAAAACCAATCTCAATGAAACTTAGCACGGTAACTGGGCTTGGTCCAAAACACTCACGGCCAAGAAATTTTTTTTATATAAGCTTCTTGTCTGAGCCCGGAGGGCTGAAAGGTAAAAAGTTTTGACCATACCTCCGCACCTTGAAATTAAAATACCGATCTGTTTCGCATGTTCTTTGTGTGCCGTTTGGTCGCAAATGTTTCATGAAAGCTTTGGCTCCGATTTAGGACCATATTCACCGTTTTGGCCCAACCACAGCTCGCGCTATTTTTCCAAAACCACGTACATTTCAGAAAAAACTTTTTCCGTTGTATTTTTCGGCCATATAGAGAGCGCACAGAGCTTTACTATAAAGCAGGTAAAAATGCCCATTTATCACACTATACAAGCGATCCAAGACCGATTTTCCATCGCTGCTAAGTTTCGACAAAAGCTCGCTCAACTGTGTTGAGCCTCAGCTTTTTTGCCTTTTTCTGGGGACCCAAGACACACTTCTGTGTCATATTTTCCTATTTTAACAACAATGTACCGAGGTGACATACTGTATAGCACGCCAGATAGTAAAAATATAATTGTTGTTAATTATGCGCAAATCAATGTTGGTTCATCCGCATCCTTGGAGGTACGAGCAACAAATGAATTTTACACAAAATTCGTAATTTTAGCAAATTTTCGCTTCCAACATATTTATAGCCTACCCACAGTTGTGATGGAAGTGTGATATTTACTGTCCTATGAAGCCCTAATGCTATTGTTGTTCATCGATCAAATTCCAAAATTCTAGCTCTAACGTAACTTAAAAAATCGTGTTCATTGAGGTCCATGCGTTGGACTTGGAACTGCAACCGGCCTTATAACCGGACCAGCGACCTGCGGTGCCTTCAATTGAACGACTTCTGCCCAAGATACGTTAGAGCTACAATCTTGGATTTTGATCGATCAACAACAATAACATTGGAGCTTCATCGGACAATAAATATCACACGTCCATCACAACTGTGGGTAGGCTATAAATATGACGGAAGCGAAAATTTGGTAAAATTATGAATTTTGTGTAAATTCATTTGTTGCTCGTACCTCCAAGGATGCAGACGAACCAACATAGATTTGCACATAATTAACAACAATTATATTTTTACTATCTGGCGTGCCATATGTCAGCTCGGTACATTGTTATTAAAATAGGAAAATATGTCACAGAAGCGTGCCCTGGGTCCCCAGAAAAACGCAAAAAAGCTGAGGCTCACCACAGTTGAGCGAGCTTTTGTCGAAACTTAGCAGCGATGGAAAATCGGTCTTGGATCGCTTGTATAGTGTGATAAATGGGCTTTTTACCTGCTTTATAGTAAAGCTCTGTGCGTTCTCTATATGGCCGAAAAATACAACGGAAAATCTTTTTTCTGAAATGTACGTGGTTGTGGAAAAATAGCGCGAGCTGTGGTAGTACCAAAAAAATGAATATGGTCCTAAATTAAAGCCAAGGCGTTTATAAAACATTTGTGATCAAACGGCACACAAAGAAAATGCGAAACAGATCGGTATTTTAATTTCAAGGTGCGGAGATAGGGTCACAATTTTTTACCTTTCAGCCCTCCGGGCTCAGACAGGGTGCTGATATGGGAAAAAATTTTCTTGGCCGTGAGTGTTTTGGACCAAGCCCAGTTACCGTGCCAAGTTTCAATGAGATTGGTTGTGGTCACATATATATGGCGGAGACCCTTTAATGATCACAAAAACATCAATCAAACGAGATAAAACACGGTAAAACTATCACAATTAACGCTTAAAAAATTGCTTTCAGGAACAGACGCGAGCTTGTGCCAACTTCCGCTCGCCCTTTTGATCAGGCAAATGCTACTACGAAACACAGCAGACATCGTGACAAGAAACAGTGCGCTGAGAAATCACACGTTGTGAAACATTTCGCACGTGGGTGTTGGCAGTTGAGCTGGTTGGATTCCCTACTAAATGTTCTGCTGTTGCCTGATCAAAAGGGTGAGCGTAAGTCGGCACAGGCTCGAGTTTGTTCCTGAAAACAAAATTTTAAAAATTAATTGTGACAATTTTAACGTGTTTTACCTTGTTTGAACGTTGTTTTTGTGATCACAGATTATATACAGTGACATTTTATTGTGAACAGCCGGATTCTGAGAGCATGCGATATCCAGTTGCCCGGTTTAATGGAACGTGATTGTCATGAAGAAGCGCCCAACGGCTCAAATTCT
Organism: Rhynchonema sp. JSB1_4; assembly: GCA_030248065.1. Taxonomy (NCBI): domain Eukaryota; kingdom Metazoa; phylum Nematoda; class Chromadorea; order Monhysterida; family Xyalidae; genus Rhynchonema; species Rhynchonema sp. JSB1_4. The sequence continues at coordinate 44,240 of JASAMV010007783.1, read as the reverse complement.
CGAAAGCGCCACCACCACCGGGGGTGGGTACACTTACGCAACAGTGTATTTGACATATCTAGCGCTCTCCACCTCGGTGCGTAAATTCCCTTTTATTCCCAAAACATGCGTGCGTCAAAAACGCTGCTGTTCGTATATACTCTGACAATACTTTTGGGAGAAACATTTCAAACGCGCTGCCTGATCCGTAGAGCACACGCAGCTCGCGCAGCCAGCTGAGTTTCGCAGGATTTCGCAAATTACAACGTTAGACTTGTGTGTTGAGCGGCTGGCAGTCACGCGATCGCTGCAGCTAACAAACGCATAATGCACTTTGCGGATCAGGCAACGCGTTTGAAAAGTTTCTCCCAAGATTATTGTCAGAGTATAAGCACGCAACGAATTGAGGTCAGCCAGCTGGAAGTTGTCATTATTCATTGTGTCTTGGGGGCGCAGTGGCGCAACCACCCCCGGTGGCGGTGCACTTTCGAGAATTTGGTCCAATGCTATTCAGAATCTGAACATTTGTTTTTACGACAGCAGAACTAAATAACGGGAAAGTGAACACATCATGGGCTCGCAGTTGCACCCAAAACGGTATGAAGCACATTGATAAAGGCAATAAGTTGCACCAATAAATGGTCAGATAGTAACCTGCATAGATCTCATCATCACTAAACTCACCAATTATCTGTTAAACACCAATTCCAACTTTGCGTTCGTCATTTTCGACCCGTAGTAACCAGCCCAGAATTGGTCGTCTTTGCCTCGGGATTCAAATTGAATGTAACGCACGCCTGGGTCGTAGTCGGAGATTTCTCCGGCGATCGTTGTCCACGGCTGTTCAGCCCACGGGATTGACTGATCGCCCCACTGAGGCACGCTGCGTTCGTGTTCACGCCTGAAATATCACAAACTGCAAACTCAAATCAACGAAAGCATTTACAATGCCATGTTCGTGTGGTCATGTTGGCCAAGGAGAGAGAAAGAGATCACGGACATCAGGACAGATGACAGGACATGTTCACAGAAACTGAAAATTATGCATTAATCCTCGTTCACGTCAAACGGCAATGCCGGGCTTAGAGGGCATATTGGCATCAGTCAATGTTGTGAACAGTCCAGAACAGATGGTGTGTTGATGATTGTCCGCCACTTCCGCCATGTGGGCATGTTCAATCCAATGATATTGTTGTGCGGGCGAGAGGCCAAAATAGCACGCGAAGAAGTGCATTTTCCTGTTTGGAAAACATTTTCCCCACCTTTCCCGAGCTTTCTCCCTTTTCAAGCCTGCGTTAACAGCACGACTTACGTGTCCTTCGTCTCCTTTTCTTGGTCCAACAGTTGCACTTGAAGTTCATATGTGCTCGCACAATCACCCCGGGCCGCTGTGTCCTCGCTGTAACGGATGGTGGGCCTGACCGTGTCCATCAACCAGGCCTGAAGAAAGGGACAGTGCAACAGTGACCTAGCACCCGCACGGACAAAAGGGATGTCTCACTTGAGGTGGGTTGTGATCCAAACGGCAAACAAAACGAATGAAAATTATGCAAGGCAGGCACCACCCAGATACCCTCTCCCCAACTACTTGACTACAGTGTCGTAAGGCTATCGACAAAACTGAAAGGAAAATATACACGATTGGATTGCACAAACCTCAACGCCGATAGCAGCCAGGTCGATCAGTTGACGTTTGGTACACCAATAATAGGTGGTCACAAAGCAATGCGTGGCCGTGGGATGACGGGCACAGCCGACCGGGGGACTTTCGATCACAAAATCGCGACTGGTATCGTTGTCATCTTCATCATCACCAATGATCCAACCATCGTGCTCCTGCGTAAACCCGAAGGATACATTGGAAATGTAAGAATGGTGCACTGAAGTGACATCACATGAGGCGCGAGTGATCACACCATATGAGAGTCTTTGATTGGTATTCAGGATCAAACTTGGTGAGGCATCGCTCGGTGACTTGAACCTTTTGAATTGAAAATATTGCCCGAGATTTATAATCCTACCAATTTTGACCAGCGCAAATTCTGCATGGCATATTTTGCAAACTGAGAAGAGAGAAAGATCACGGACACCAGGACAGATCACAGGACGTGCCATTTAATCCTTGCTGCGTCAACCAGCAATACCGGGCTCGGAGGACATATTGTCAACAGTCTCGAACAGATGGTGTGTTGATGATTGTCCGTCACCCGTGTACCACCCACTTAGCGACGCGGCTGGCGTCCACAGGCTGATGTGAATGCATATCGACCGAGATATCGCCATATCCGTCCCGTATGACCACATCCGGGCGCGGCGGCGTTTGAACCCCGTGACCTTTCTCTCTCCTTGGTAGGGATCGGAAGGTATCGGTTATCGGCACCCAAAAAAGTATCGGGTATCGGCATGTTTTCCTAGGTATCGGGTATTACACTTTTCGCGATTGAAACCGCTTTCTCAGAAACATCTCTCCAGATGCTCACTGTTCTATGAACTAAAATTTTTTAAAATGTACGTGGGTGCTCTTTTCACGTTGCATGACACAACAACAGAGTAATATTTTTATTATAAAAACCGTTTGCGCGCGTACTTAATGGTTATCTAAAAAAACCAAGCGCGAAAACCTCACTTTTGCTATAAAAACGGCGTTTTTGTGGGGGTTTTGGCGTTATCGGGTTATTTTCGAAATATCGGGTATTGGCTTTTTATGAACTATCGGGTATCGGCTATCACGTATAGGGTATCGGCATAGCCCCCGATACCGATCCCTACTCCTTGGCGCTTCATGTAGCTTTCGTTTGCTGTGGCTTTGTTACTACCAGTGTTGTAACTAATTTTTTTATTTACGTAACATTACCTGCATAGTTTTACGGTACGCGTCATTGGAGAGCAATAAAACAAACAAAACGACTCGAAGTTGGTGGCGTGCTGGTATCAGCAAATCATGTACCAAATTAAAAAGAATCACATGACGGAGCAGAGCATCAAATTTTATGCCGTCCTGTAGTTGGACCACACACATCATGACTCATAACAGCAACGACACAAGCCAACCTGTTCAAAACACGGATTTCGCAACAAATTGCGCCCAAACGGACGATAAACGGCGATCTTTGCGAAATTCAATTCGTGCGACGGAACATCCCAGAATCGTTTTGGCGGCAGCAGGATATTTCGATCAGCACAGTACTCGGCCCAGAACCTGGACATGAGCTCGAAAAATATCATGACAAGCTCAAAGAATCCAACTGACACACCCCTTTCCACTGATTAGTCCATTCCACCGTTGGCAAACCAGGGCGCAGATTTTCACCAGCACTTTGGCATCAAGCCATAATAATATTTGTTGCAGTTTTTCGGTTGGAAGATCATCAAGCTGTTTCTCGGCACTTTGTGTGGCTGAGCATTGTGCATTATTCGAAGGTATCATTGGAACAGCAGCCATAATTGTGAATTCTAGAAAGAGGATGAATGAAAATATGGATTAGTACATCATAAGTTAGTGAAACGGCAGAATGAAATATGTTAGGGAGCATGTAAACCCCACCAGCAGGCATAACCAAACACCCATTCAAGCGATAATGCAATCGACAGTTTATCATTCCACAGAGAAAGTGATATGGAAAATACAAGACGGCAGAGCACAGCACAGCAGTAGCTGGCGAAAAATACATGCCTAGTGGTACGTTGAATGACTCACTTCAACCAACAAAAAACGGCAGAAACGGCACAAAACATGGACGACTAAATGATGTTGCCTACCAAGGTGAACATGAATAGTGTGTATGGCTATGTTATAGTTGGTAACAGACAATTAATTTCCAAATATTCGTACATTCACGCGACGTGGTGAATCTCTTGTTTCATCAGTCTTCGTTTGAGCATTTCCGTGTATTCGTGTTGTTCAGCAGCGACTTCAAAGAAACTCATTGGCACACATCGATCGTTGTGGTCATCGTCGATTGATTTCTGGCCGGGGAACATCGACCCATCGCGATGCACATGCCAGATCGACACGATGCTTGCCTTGTGCTGACCCGTCGCTGGAATGGACAATGCAATTGCACGTATTCGCCAACGGCTGACTCATTGGTTCATCTACAACCACCACGGCTCAGTGATGTAGTTGGTTGGGGGTATAGCTCCTACAAGCCAAATTCTCGATTAGTTAGTGCACTAACCAGTTGGACATTCTCGAAACGACTGCATGAAAACATTGCACATACTGCACTGCAAGCAATCAAGTAATGCCCGGCATGTCTGGCCACACATCGGGAGGTAAATATGGCTGCTTTCAGTTATCTTCGTATGTTCAAGCGAAGCACCGTTTCACAGAGATCTGCAAACACAAAATAAAAAGCCAGTTGCACCAACCAGGCGAGCCGACAGGAGCCCTGCCGTGACACAATTCACAGAAATACGTCAGACCAGCGATGTTGCCACCCGATCTGCGCATTTTGTAATAATAACCAGGACGGGCTCTGCTCTCCAGATACAGTTGTGAACGGGTGCCTGTGCGAAATAACCATTTTTTCGAACGAATTTATGCATTGATTGTTTGCTCAACAAAACACAAACAGTCCAGCGTGAAACTTGATGATCGGCTGGGAACTGGGACCCGTCTTGGTCATGTAACTTCAGCCAAGAAAGAATACGTATTTCAAGATTTACCAACAATTTCGACCAGCGCAAAAGCTTGATTTATTAGCTCAGTCATGGAACAGCTTTACGCTGGTCAAAATTACCCGTCACCTCACCTGTCTATCAAAGTGCGATCCAACGATCACCAGTTTTACACCCTCACTCACATGACATAATCGCACATTTTCGTCACAGAAAACAACAGTAACAATGATGTACCTTTATGCTTGCTGAATCCCTTGATGAAAGGCGTTGAGGGCAGTGGTTCGGGATCCTCATCCTCCCGGATGTCATATCCAAGCTTGGCGGTGGCCTGCATCTCGCTCACAAACTGTTCTTGCGACAACGCCTCGCGCACAATCAGCTGTTCGTCGGTCACCAGCGGTGATGTTTCAATGTCATCAGGCATGACGTCATCACCGACCACATCTAATGGCTCTTCGAAATCCGGCTGATGAGACTGCGAGGCGGCATTTAGTGCTTGTTGTTGCGTCTTCTTGAACTGCAACCAAATTGACCGCTTTTGTATTTTTAGCTCCGGGAGCTCAAGATTTTAAGCGCAAAATGGCAACCATCTCAGAAAGATAGGATCACGTCACGACATGAATGCAAGCAGAAAAGGTTAGGTAAAGATAGTTATCCCAAAATTGAGATTGAAAGACTCAACTGCGTTCACCGCTGCCAAATCAACTCACATAAGTGGGGAAATCAGCGGTCAATTCATGCGAGTGCTCGAGACTGCACGACGCGGTGACCTGTCCGTCGGGGTGGTAAGTGGCCTTGATCTGTGCCGGACAAAAGTAGCCACATCGTACGGTCACGCCTGGTTTGGGCGCACGTTGACGGTTGTTCGGGTCACGACCTTTGAACACGTGCTTGCCCGATCGATTGCAGCAGAATCGACGCGTCACACAACCGTCCTCTGCAATCGTCGATTGGTGATTGAAGAAGTTGAGTTGAACATGTAGTTTTTTTGGTCCAGGCAAGACGTTAGACCAGAACCCACCGCGGCAACACCGCTCACTCCCTGCTACTCAAACCTCCATTATGATAGCACATGAACAAACGAATGAAATGCAAATACCGTACTGAAGAAGTCACTCTTCTTCATCGCATATCCGACGTACTGCTTGCGTTCCACATCCACCTTCCACAATTCAAATTCGAGTGCATTGGCGAATCGCAGCACTTCATGTCCGACATGACCATGGTCACGACCACACGGACACGCGGGCTCGCAGTTGGCGGGATGGTCGTGTGTGCCTGAAGGGGTAAGGCAACAAGCGTGCTGATCGCTGATGGTGATTTCATAAATTTCGATCGGCGTAAGTTGGTTCCGACTCCGAGAAGCGGGTCGAATTAGCAGCATCAGGGAACTCCTTTACCAAAGTTCAATGTGATCACTAAGTTGTGAACCAACTGCGGCAGAGCTTGGGAGGTTAAACATTCACTGGACATACCCATACGTCGTAGCAGGAATTTTCGTATCGTGCTCTAGATAGGCAAAAATTGGCGAATACGTGAGACTTCGATATCTTTATGTGAATTTGAAAAAAAAACCGACGAAACTTCAAGGCACCGCGCCAGTAAAAACGGCAGACTCAAGCCACACTTAGGTGCTGCACAAGTCAGGAACACGTGCATTTCTGACCTTTCGACGTAATCGTGCACTTTCCGTCCGTTTTAATCGACGACCTGATCGACACCCGACATCCTTTGAACGCACATTTGTGTCGCATACAGAAGAGCACCTGGCCAGCTCGCTTCGCTGTCGACGTGGCCACAATCCAACGGACTTTCTCGCGTTCGCCGTACGCCCGCACCCATTCCTTGATTTCGGCCGACGAGTTCAGTTCTCCGTGGAATAAGACCTTTCGGACCTCTTTTGGTGGCAAGAGAAACAGCAGATCTAGACCGTGCGGTCGCGCGCTATCAGGTCTCTCTTCTACGGGCGCTTGTTTCTCTTTTTTCACCTCGGCTTTCTTCTTGGCAACTCTGCAAAATTTGTTTTTTGCTGCAGAATTTGAGCGAAAAAAGTAATGAAGCATTTTTAAGAAAAAATGATAATCCATACATTTTTCCACGGTGCAATTTACACGTTGAATTTCGTTAAACCGGGCAACCGGATATCGCATGCTCTCAGAATCCAGCCTTTCGCAATAAAATGTCACTATAATCCGTGATCACGAAAACAACGTTCAAACAAAATGAAATGCGTTTAAGTTGTGAGAATTAATTTTTAAAAATTTGCTTTCGGGAACAAACTCGAGCTTGTGCCGACTTACGCTGCCCCTTTTGATCAGGCAACGGCAGAACATTTGGTGGGGAATCCAACCAGCTCGTCAACCAACAGCCACGTGTGAAATGTTTCACAAAGGTTTCATCTGTCAGCGAGCTGGTTCTTGTCTCAGTCTCACTGCCTTTCATGATCAAAAGGGTGAGCGTAAGTCGGCACAAGCTCGCGTTTGTTCCTGAAAGCAACTTTTCAAAGATAAATTCTGACAGTTTTAACGTGGTTTGTCTCGTTTGATCGTTGTTTTTGTGACCGTGGACATAAACAGTCTAACTGCGTAGCAGAAAAAGCAAGCATGAGATATACGGTTTCCCGCTTTAACAGTAGATGAAATTTCAGGGCACAAAAAGCGATAGGCATAGATTGGGGCTTATTAGTGACAGCGTAAGCCCTGTGAGGTTGCCGTAAAGGTAAGGCAACAAAACTGAATAAATATCCCAAACACACTTTGGTGGGGGTGGCGGCGTTGTTTCCCTCGACCTGACAATATAATCGTCTTCCCCATCCGATTCCACGGCTTCAACCTTGACTCGAATAGCCGAAATCGGCGTCAACTCTGCGAAGTCACTGGGCAACTTTTTCTTTTTCTGATTCGGTCGCAGCGAATGTATGGTGCCAGATGTTGAGGTGGAGGGGCTTGTTGACTGGAATACGGACACCGGTGGCGGGGAGGGTGAGAATCGAGCCGGATGCTTGGTCGGTCTCGCGCGACGAGGACTTGCCGAGTTCGATTGCAACATCGACGTCAGTCGGTCTTCATCGTCGTCGCTACGACGTGTGCCACCGACCACGCGCCGCTTGGCTGCTGTTGCTGCTGGTGGTGATTTTTTGGACATTAGCTTCTTGTTGGTGGAGGCGGAGGGCCCCATCCAGAGGTGGGAATCGGGCCGGCTTTTCGGAATGTCGGGCCGGGCCGGGCCGGGATGGTCCGCCCGAAAAGGCCCGACATCATCGAATTTCAATAAAAAATCGTGACTTTTTACGGTAAATTAGCCAAAATTTCTTGCGATTCAGCAGCTTAGGACCGACTTCTATAATTTTCAGGTATTTTTAAACAAAAAACTGTAATTTTTGCACCAAGAAATTTTCTTCAAAATATGATAGGAAAAAAATCGGGCCGAAAAAAATCGGGCCGGGCCGGGTCGACTTTTTTTAGTCAGGCCGACCCCAGGACCTCGTCGGGCCGGGCGGGCCGAGGTAACCCGGCCCGATTCCCACCTCTGGCCCCATCACATCTGTGAGGACACGCACCAGGCACCAGCGTCATCTTTTTCAAGACAATTGGGTGCCCTGTGCCTTTGGATTTGCACAAACAAACAGCCGGAGCCGGACGGTTTGTACCAACCAGGGGTTCGTAACGTACCTGGCCTCCTGATGATGCGCACAATTTTAGGCATCGAAGAGGACAATGATGAACGTCGAATCGGCGATAATTTATTTGAGCTGTCCATGTTCTACCTTGCACAGATTTGACCTGAAAGCAGGGAAAAGATTGTGAATGAAAAAATCGGCCCGGGCCTTTCGACCGATCAGGCCAGGCTGGAGATTTGGATTATCGGCCGCACTGTTGGAGGTGGGGGGTTTGGGGGTAGCCCCCAGTACAGTAGGTAGATCAGTGATGTAGTTGGTCCGAGCAAGAAAGCTAGCTAGCTGGAGGGGTCCGGCGCAAGAAAGCTAGCTAGCTAGCCGGGAACCCCGATTCGGGGGGTATTGGTCCAGAAGTCAAAAACAGGGGTATAAAAATTGGTCAAAATTATGCTAAGATAAGCCTTAAAATGCGTATTTTTGTGCACGTGTGAGAAAATTTGAACGAATTTGACCATTTTATGGGCCAAAATGGTCAAATTCGTTCTTCGTTTGGTCAAATTCGTCAAATTTTGGCACTAAAATCAACACTTTTTTCACTTGGTGACCGGAGCAAGAAAGCTAGCTAGCCAGTTTGGGGGGGGTATGGGTTTCGGAGCAAGAAAGCTACCTAGCTGTTGGGGGGTAATACCCCCCCAACCACATCACTGAGGTAGATGTTTGTGAGGTACGGTACAGTAGGAGTCAGCGTAGTTCCTGGGGGGAGGGGGGGACCTATACTTGCGCGCCGAAAAAAAACCGTTTTTTTCCGAAAAAAAACCGTTTTTTTCCGAGGCCCGGAAAAATAAGTTTTTATTTTTCCGGAAATTTTTCCAAGTGGCAACTTTTGAAAAAAACGGTTTTTTTCCAAAAATTTCCGAAATATTTTCAAAGGTTGCGAAAGAATGTTGTCAAAACCAATGTAAATCGGTGCTAAACAGTTCAAAATGAGCACGTTTTAATCTCCAAGTGCATTTTTAGCCTGTTTCAGGCCATTTCCCGACAAAATTTTCTCCAAAATAGGCGTTTTTGGACCATGGGTATCCTTAAGTACTGGAAAAATATTTGAAAAAAACGGTTTTTTTTCGAAAATATATTTTGCGGAAAAATACGCAAGTATAGGGGGACCCCCTAAGGTACACTAATTTCCCCGATTTTTGCCTAAAATGGCCATTTTCAGGCCTAAGCCTAAAATGGGCATTTTTAGGCCTAAACTGTGTGATTTTCAGGTCAACGTTCTCAAAAGTCGCCAAAATACTCTTTTTATGAAGAATTTTTTCCAAAAAGGGGTAAAAATAGGTCAAATGTTCTACCTCAAAAAGTGACTTTTTCCTGATTTTGGGTCTTCCCCCCCCCCTTTCCCCCCAGGGAGGTACACTAATTTCCCCTGCGAAAAAGTAGGGAGGTACACTAATCTCCCCGCCGGACCAGGAACCACACTGGTAGGAGCAGTGTAGTGGCAGGCAGATGGTTGCAAGGTACCCTTGGGGGGGATGGATCCAGATGGTTGCAAGGTACCGTATTGTCGGAAATAGAACCCCCCATTAATTGAACCCCCCCTAAATGGCTCGAAATCAAAAATAGAACCCCCCTTTAATTGACCCCCCCCCCATTAATAGAACCCCACCCCCAACCTTCACCGTACCACAGATTAGTGGTATGGTAGGGCTGTGTTGTTGTGTCAAACGTTGTTTAAGCTTGCGTACACAACAGAATACAGCTTTTTAAGCATAATTGCCGCTGTTGAAGTTAGAAAATACCGAAAACAAGCCATTTTTATGGGCATTATTAACAATGATTTTTTTCGTCGGGGGGCCAAATGAAAAATATAACCCCCCAAAATGACCCCAGTGAAAAAATAGACCCCCCGGGTTCTATTTCCGACAATACGGTACCCCCCTACCCAGCCTCCGGGAGGTTGCAAGGTACCCCTGAGGTCCGAAAAAAGGGTGTTTTTTTGCATGCATTATACTGCAAATTTGGCCGAAAAATTGGTACTTTTTTGCATTTTGGCCGAAAATTTGCCTAAAATAGCTATTATATGGAGGTTTGCGCGCGGAGCGCGCGATTTTTGGGGTTTTGAGGTCGAAAAACACTCATTTTTGACTATAAAAACCATAAATTGATGGTTGCAAGGCAGTGTTGGAGGTACTCTGGAGGGGGGATACCTACTGTACCGCGCTCGGAGAGGGGGGATCCTACTGTACCAGAGCCGATGGCCTGGGGGGTTTATGTACCAGGGGGGTTTGGGGGTTATGTGATTATGTGTTTATTATGTGTGGAATCGTGTGCAAACGTAGTATTTGCGCGCGTAGCGCGAATTTCGGGTAATTTGAGGTAAAAACCACTGATTTTGCACTAATTTTGGCCATTTTGGTCAAAAATTGGCACTTTTGGGGCAAAATCGGGGGGGGGATACCTGCTGTACCGGGGTGAAAATCGGGGGGATACCTACTGTACCATGCCAAACATCGGGGGGGATACCTACTGTACCAGGCGAGGGGGATACCTACTGTACTGGGGGGGCTACCCCCTCCCCAAACCCCCCCACCTCCAACACTGTTGCAAGGTACCCTCCGGGGTGGTTGCAACTTGCAAGGTACCTACCCTTCCCCCCAAGGGGGGTTGCAAGATACCTACTCCTTAGGGGGAATCCCCCATCCCCCACAGCCACTACACTGGGTAGGAGTAGGCAGTGTAGTGGCAGGGCAGGCCCATGTGTGGGAGGTAAGTATGATGCGGGGTTGGGACCGGAAGCGTGAGAGGTATGATTTTGGTCACCCAAAAAGGCGAAAAAACACCGTTTTTGTGATACAATTTTGGCCAAAAATTGAGGTAAAAATAGTACTTTTTCAAAATTTTCGCCGAAAATCGCCTAAAAATAGGTATTATGGGTGGGTTTGCGCGCGGAGCGCGCGATTTTTGAGAAAATAAGGTCGAAAAACACCGATTTTTGCCTTAAAAAGGTATAAAATTGCTTGTGAGAGGTATGATTTGGAGTTGTGAGAGGTAAGTACTCAACCCCCCCCAACCCCCTCGGGTTTTGTGGTAGGTAAGTACTGAGAGGGGGGTAACCCCCCCCCAGCCACTGCTATGGGAGTAGGTATCCCCCCTCGATTTTCCCCCGGTACAAGGTACCCGCCGGTTTTGCCCCAAAAGTGCCAATTTTTTGACAAAAATTAGTGTAAAATTAGTGGTTTTTACCTCAAATTACCCGATACGATTGCACACATAATAAAAACATGAAACATTTTCACCCAAAAACCTAACCCCCCAAATCCCCCCTAGGTACATGACCCCCCAGGCAGTGGTGTCGTACTGGGGGGAAGGGGGTTACCCCCCTAGTATCCGGTATCTTGATTTTTTCACCCAGGGGTATCCGGTATCCTACCCTAAAATTTTTCCGAAAACCGTGAAAATCGCCCATTTTTACCTCCAAAATGCCCAAAATCGCTTGCTTGCGCAAGCATAACAGAGGTGGGAATCGGGCTGCCCGGCCCGGCCCGGCCCGACGTTCGGGCCGGGCAGGGCAGAGGTTTCCGGCCCGAACGGTCGGGCAGGGCCGGGCCGGGCCGACTTTCCGGGTGGGCCGGGCCGCGGGGGGCCGAAAAGGCCCGACATCATCGAATTTCAATAGAAAATCGTGATTTTTTAGGCTAAATTTCTCAAAATTTCTCGCGATTCTGCAAATTAGTAGCGACTTCCATGATTATCAGGCACTTTCAAACAAAAAAAAACAGTAATTTTTGCACCAAAAAATTGATTCAAATTATCATCAGAAAAAGTCGGGCCGAAAAAATCGGGTCGGGCTCGGGCCGGGCCGACTTTTTTCCAAGTCGGGCCGGGCCGGGCCGGACTTCCCGGCCCGAACTGTCGGGCCGGGCCGGGCCGGGCCGAGGTAACCCGGCCCGATTCCCACCTCTGAGTCTGAAGCATAACCCCAAAAATAACCATTTTTTGCGGTTCCAACACCAATTTTGCTCAATTTTCCCCTAAAAAATTGACCTTTTTTTGAACAACCCCCCTGGGTATCCGAGATTTTTTATTTTGGGGGCAACCCCCCCCCTGGTATCCGAGATTTTTCATTTTGGGTATCCGGTATCCGAAAATTTTGGATTTTGGGTATCCGGTATCCTGACTTTTTCATTTCCCAACGACACCACTGCCCCCAGGCCATCGGCTCTGGTACAGTAGGTAAGGTATCCCCCTCCAGAGTACCTCCAACACTGATCAGCCGGATTGATACCTCTGCCCTGCCCATCATTTTAGGGCTGGGTCGGGGACAATTAATCAAACAACTTTTAGCAGGGTAGGTAATTGGTCTTTGGCAGGCAAGCTATTTATCCTCCGAAAAATTTCATTTTTTTTACGCAATAAAGAACCGCAGAGTTTGTAATAATCTCCTCGCTCCTCCAATCCAATGGAGACCGGTGGCGGCACCAATCTAGGGTTTTTTAGGGACCAGGGTTTTTTAATTAAATTTTTTTATTCATTCTATGCATTTTATGCATTCTCTTTCATTGAGATGACCGACGGAGCTCAATTGCAGGGCCCATTTTCGAGTCCGATGGTTGCGGTTGATTTCGTTGATTTTCTGTATGACGTGGGGGTTGATTAAGCGGAAAAATTGAAGCGATCGAGGCTGCGCAATTTGGGACTGCGCCAGTCTCAACGTTGGAAAGAATTGATAAATTATTTGAAGCCGACGATCATGCTGTTTGCTGTGCTCCCCACTCCTGGTCCGGGGACTGCATAAATGCTCCGAGCCTAACACGAGGGATGTGCGCATAGTGCGCATAATTTTGGCTGAGCATATTGGCGAAATGGCTTATTTATGATGGTATGCTGATGCGCAGCCTTAGAATGTTGTTTTGCCCAACTTTATTTTCGACCATCGCAATCGCTGGGAAATATCAGTGTGGGACGCGGGAGTCTTGTCTCGCATCAGGCTGCCGCCGCATGCGTATTGAAAAACTATGCCAACACGAGCCCGATTTCGGAGGTAACGGATAGTGAAACATTTACACGAGGCTGCTGATTTGGGAAGTGTTACACGTTGTAGAACACAACGCAGCGCATGAGGGTTTTTTCTTTCTATTCTTTTTGTAGGCACACCGCCTCCGCAATCGGGCTCGTATTGGCGCAGTTCGCCTTTATATGTTTTCACGCTTTGTTGCCCGGATGTGGCTTGTCTCTCGCCGGGAGCGTCGGTACCGATGAGCGCCAGGTAACTATAACGTTTCATGCTTTATCAATGGAATGAACGACGAGCACGGTGTTGTTTATTGTGTGCGGTTATCAATTTGCCTAATGAGTGACAATGCAAAGTGATTATGCATCCTGCAATGTCTTCACTATGCACAGGAGGACCGGAATCGTGAATTTATCTACATTAGAATCGGACAGCGTTAAAAGCCTTATTGTTTACACGTCACACACATTTTCTTTCAGTGAGCAATCTTCATATTCATCAACAACAGCATTGTTTCCATGTCCGTTTTGTTGTACTGTTGTGGTTGACGTTCTGAAAGAAAACATCAGTTATCAAGTCAATTTTAAAGCGACACGTCTTTTTTGTCTTGGGGAGTCACATCGACAAAAAACTCAAAAGTGATAGTTTCACTGTAAGTGCGTCTTTAGAGCAGAACATTACCACTCCCAAAGTCACTTTACCGTGCACCAGCAGGAAACGGCGTCGGTCTCCAGCCCTGCGACCGCTTCTCTGACAACCAGAACACATTCGTCGACATCTGGGTCGTGGACAACGCCGTTTGCAACAAACTAGTTGACACGCCTCTCTGCGGCACAATTCGCGACGCTTGAAGACCGCATGCGGACGGCGGCGACCAGACGGGCAGACCGTCTTGTAACACTGTCCGCCTGGCTGTTTAGGCTTGGGTGTAGGTGTCTGAGTGACGCCTTGACAACCTGAGCACATGCGCCTACATCCGCGTCCTTTGCAGTTTCCGTTGCAACACTTTGCGTCACATGACTGTTTTCGGCACAAACGGCCAAAACGCCTACGATGACATACGGTCTTTTGACATTGTCCGCTTTGATTTGGTGGCGGGGTCACAGTGACACACGCAACGCGACGGTTTCTTCGTCGATAGCACTTGGTGGTTGCTTGGCCTGACGAGTCATCCAGCGTCTCAAGTGTCGTGCTTTCTTGACCAGATGCCGTTGTGCTTTTTTCGGTGTCAGTTCCATTTTGTCCAGATCCCTGCTTGCTGTTGTTGTCGCCCGTCCCATAGTCGGGATCGTCGGGGTAGTTGGGGTATTCAGTTGTTGAAGTTGCTTCCGTGGTTACGCCATCCTCCTCGTCACTTTCGAAGTAATCAGCGGTCGTCTTGTGATCATAATCCTCAGTGGTGGTGGTGGTGGTGGTGGTTGGACGCCAAGTTGTGGGACGTTGCGTCGGTCTTGTGGATGGCGGTCGGCTTGGACGAGGACAAGAACCAAGGGCACACAATACAATGTTCGTGATGCCACCGATCGTGTCTGCAATGCCTTGACCCAAACCGGGCTTGACAACGGGCAGAAATGCATCTGAATTCGAACAAGTTCCGATCAGAACCAAGATAAGCAGAAAGTGTGACACTAACATGTCTTCGTTCTACAATCTGATTTGTGCGTTTGTGCTTTTTAGGTGAGCGAACAGTTTCGAGAACACTCATGAGCAATTTACCTTTTGTCGATCCTAAACGCAAATGCGTAACTTTGGTTTTTGTCGGATTTAATGGTTTTACGCACTTTCCAGACCAGTGCTTAGCTAAAATTAAGAATATCTCTGCAAAAACAACCAGAATTTGGTGATGAGAGCTCCAGAGCTACATGGGCACGATAGTACCTTTTGCTGCATAATGGCATTAAACCACTTTCAGGTTGCATAATGGGATCAAGCAACTGACATCAAACATGAAGCACAGCTATACGACGGGGGCTACCGCATGCGTGCTGAACGTCATAATTTTTTCTCGTTTTTAACATGCCAGGTCGTGCAATCAGTTTGGCATAGGTGTGTTTGTTAACGTTATTGACCCTCATGAACGTGGACCTACCTGCTGCCAAGGACAAGGATGGTGGACTAATTCAATGTACAGAAAGGGTTACGGTCACTGGATCATATTTTGTACACGAGTGCTGTGGATCCTAAATAAGCGCTGCACGTTGGTGATGCGGAACATGTTATGTGAATGGCGGCTTTTGTAACACTTTGCACAATTTCCGACCTTGTCGTCGCGCGAACCAATCAACCACGATCAGAAAACAACTAAACTGTATGTAGCTTCGATCCATCGCGCTCGAAAATGGGGTCAACAATTGAACTCGTTAACCTCAATGCAAGAGAATGCACTCTGGCATAAGTTTCTAAGTTTCACATTCACACCTGAAATTGATTGACTGATTTTATGGAAATCCACCCGTTTTGTGTGTGGTTAGTCCCATACTGAAGGTCTAGGCTTCTATTTCAGGCTTTGGCTTAGGCTTGCGGTTAGGCGTAGGCTTAGGCTTAGGCACCAGCCTGAATCAAATAAAACACACAGCCACGGCGAAAAACGGCTGTATCTTTCGTGGACGGACGCGTGCTCGATCGGGTGGATTGCTGTATAATTAGTCGCTCGTAGTTTCAGAGCAGAGGTGGGAATCGGCCCGGCCTTTTCGGAATGTCGGTCCGGTCAAGGCCCGGATGGTCGGCCCGAAAAGGCCCGACATTTTTTTGTTGGGTTTTTTTTTTTTTTTGTTTGTGGGGGGGGTGGTGGGGGGGGGTGGTTTTGGGGGGGGGGGGTTTCTGGGGGGAGACCCAAATCCAGGAAAAAGTCACTTTTTGAGGTAGAAAATTTGACCGATTTTTACCCCTTTTTGGAAAAAATTCTCCATAAAAAGGGTATTTTGGCGACTTTTGACATCATTGACCTGAAAATCACCCATTTTAGGCCTAAAAATGGCCATTTTAGGCCTAAAAATGCCGATTTTAGGCAAAAATTGAGGCGGTTAGTGTACCTGGCGCGGCGGTTAGTGTACTAGTGTACCTTGGTCGCGGCGGTTAGTGTACCTTAGGGGGGGGGGCCCCCCCCCCCCCCCCCCGCCCCCAGGAACTACACTGGTGGCAGGCAGATGGTTGCAAGCAGTGCTGTGGCTGGGGGGGGGTGGGGGGGGTCCCCCCATAGTAGTGGCTGGGGGGGGGGGGTTGGGGGGGGGTTACCCCCCCCCTCTCAGTACTTACCTACCACAAAACCCGAGGGGGGGGGTTGGGGGGGGGGGGTTGAGTACTTACCTCTCACAACTCCAAATCATACCTCTCACAAGCAATTTTATACCTTTTTAAGGCAAAAATCGGTGTTTTTCGACCTTATTTTCGCAAAAATCGCGCGCTCCGCGCGCAAACCCACCCATAATACCTATTTTTAGGCGATTTTCGGCGAAAATTTTGAAAAAGTACTATTTTTACCTCAATTTTTGGCCAAAATTGTATCACAAAAACGGTGTTTTTTCGCCTTTTTGGGTGACCAAAATCATACCTCTCACGCTTCCGGTCCCAACCCCGCATCATACTTACCTCCCACACATGGGCCTGCCACTACACTGCCCCCAATGGTACCCTACCCGCCCCGGCCTGGTACGCTACCCCCCTACCCGCCCCGCTCTGGTACCCTACCCCCCTACCCGCCCCGCCCTGGTACCCTACCCGCCCCGATTTTTACCCCCAAAATGCCCATTTTTCGGTCAAAAATGCCCAAATTTCGACCGAAAACCCTAAAAAGTGCAAAAAATTTCGCGCTGCGCGCGATATATGTACTTTTTAGTACATAAAAACAGGCACGCGAAAAAACTTGTGTTGTACCCTACCCGCCCCGAAAAATCTTCCCCCCCCCCCCCCCCCCCAAACCGGATTTCCCCCCCAAGATCCCAGGTACACTACCCCCCTACCCGCCCCGATTTTTTCCACCTATGTACCCTACCCGCCCCGCAAAAGTAGCCACAGCACTGGTTGCAAGGCACTGTAGTGGCTGGGGGGGGATGGGGGGGGATTCCCCCCCCCTAAGGGGTATCTATCTCGAGTCAACCCTTAGGGGGGGGGATGGGGGGGGGAAGGGTATCTATCTCGAGCCGACCCCAAAGGGTATCTCGAGTAAGTAGATTTATGGTTTTCAAAGGCAAAAATAGGTGTTTTTCGACCTCGAGACCCCCAAAAATCGCGCGCTCCGCGCGCAAACACCCAAAAATGGTCATTTTAGGCCAATTTTCGGCAAAAATGTCAAAAAATACCCCTTTTTAGGCCGATTTTGCAGTAAAATTGCATGCAAAAAACGGCCTTTTTTCGCCTTTTGACGGACCATAGGGGTATCTTGGGTAGCCTCTGGGGGTATCTCGAGTAAGTCCGAAACCTTCCCCCCCCCCCGAGGGTATCTTGGGTCGATTGGCCTGCCACCACACTGTTGCAAGGTACCCTTGGGGGGGATGGATCCAGGGTAGTACATGGGGGAGGTGGGGGGTTCCCCCCCAAATTCATCTATCTATCGTCAACACTTTTTGATTTCATCTATCTATCGTCAACACTTATGGGCAAATCTATCTATCGTCAACAAATTCTGGGAACAATCTATCTATCGTCAACACAATTCGACCCAAAAAAGGGTATTTTTGACTCAAAATGGCTCAAAATCCGTATTTTTTGTCCCAAATAGGCAAAAAATCGCGCGCTCCGCGCGTATTTAGTACATCTTAGTACATTTTCATTATTTTCTTTTCATTTCCTTCTTTGTTTACTATACTATACCTTGGTTTTGGGTACCCCCCCCCCCCCCCTCTTTCCTCTAGTCGGCCCCCCCTTGGGTCTTGGGTCCTATCTCTGCTCCACACTTTTGGGCCCCCTTCTTCCTCCCGCCACCCCCGGCCCAGTACTACACTGGATGGATCCGGGCGCGTAAGGTACCCCCCCCGGCCGTTGTGGTAGCCCCCGGGGGTCCGAAGGGTGTTTTTGCATGCATTATACTGTAGTTTTGGCCGAAAAATTGGTACTTTTTTGCATTTTGGCCGAAAATTTGCCTCCTGAGGTTTGCGCGCGGAGCGCCAGTGTAGTGGCTGGGGGGGGTTGGGGGGGGGGGGGATTCCCCCCTAAGGAGTAGGTACCTTGCAACCACCCCTTGGGGGGGATGGGGGGGGGGGAAGGGTAGGTACCTTGCAACCACCCCGGAGGGTACCTTGCAACCATCAATTTATGGTTTTTATAGGCAAAAATGGGTGTTTTTCGACCTCAAAACCCCAAAAATCGCGCGCTCCGCGCGCAAACCTCCATATAATAGGTATTTTAGGCAAATTTTCGGCCAAAATGCAAAAAAGTACCAATTTTTCGGCCAAATTTGCAGTATAATGCATGCAAAAAACACCCTTTTTTCGGACCTCAGGGGTACCTTGCAACCTCCCGGAGGCTGGGTAGGGGGGTACCTTGCAACCATCTGGATCCATCCAGTGTAGTACTTGGTCAGGGTGTTGACGATAGATAGATTGGGACCCGAAATGTGTTGACGATAGATAGATGACCCAAGTCCGAAATCTGGGGGGGGTCGACCCAAACTTGTTGACGATAGATAGATGGTGGGGGGGGGGGTCGCCAAAAATCAAGGTATAGTATAGTGTACTAAGTAGGTAATAATGTGTAAATATTAATGAAAATGTACTAAGATGTACTAAATCCGCGCGTAGCGCGCGATTTTTTGCCTATTTGGGACAAAAAATACCGATTTTGAGCCATTTTGAGGCAAAAATACCCTTTTTGGGGTCGAAATGTGTTGACGATAGATAGATTGTTCCCAGAATTTGTTGACGATAGATAGATTTGCCCATAAGTGTTGACGATAGATAGATGAAATCAAAAAGTGTTGACGATAGATAGATGAATTTGGGGGGGAACCCCCCACCTCCCCCATGTACTACCCTGGATCCATCCCCCCCCCAAGGGTACCTTGCAACAGTGTGGTGGCAGGCCAATCGACCCAAGATACCCTCGGGGGGGGAAGGTTTCGGACTTACTCGAGATACCCCCAGAGGCTACCCAAGATACCCCTATGGTCCGTCAAAAGGCGAAAAAAGGCCGTTTTTTGCATGCAATTTTACTGCAAAATCGGCCAAAAAACGGGTATTTTTTGACATTTTTGCCGAAAATTGGCCTAAAATGACCATTTTTGGGTGTTTGCGCGCGGAGCGCGCGATTTTTGGGGGTCTCGAGGTCGAAAAACACCTATTTTTGCCTTTGAAAACCATAAATCTACTTACTCGAGATACCCTTTGGGGTCGGCTCGACACACACCCTTCCCCCCCCCATCCCCCCCCCTAAGGGTTGACTCGAGAGATACCCCTTAGGGGGAATCCCCCATCCCCCCCCCCGCCACTACAGTGCCTTGCAACCAGTGCTGTGGCTACTTTTGCGGGGCGGGTAGGTTACATCGGTGGAAAAATCGGGGGGGGGTAGGGGGGTAGTGTACCTGGGATCTTGGGGGGGGGGGAAATCCGGTTTGGGGGGAGGGGGGGGGGAGATTTTTCGGGGCGGGTAGGGTACAACACAAGTTTTTTCGCGTGCCTGTTTTTATGTACTAAAAAGTACATATATCGCGCGCAGCGCGAAATTTTTTGCACTTTTTAGGGTTTTCGGTCGAAATTTGGGCATTTTTGACCGAAAAATGGGCAGTCGCTTTCGTGTTGTTGTCGGGGCCGTTGCCGGGGTGTGTTTGGCGGCCTTTGTTCCTCTGTGTGTTTGGCTTGATGTGGTGTGTTTGCGTTTGTTGTTGGTTCGGCTGCTCTTTGGGTTTGTTTTGGGGGGTAAAAATCGGGGCGGGTAGGGTACCAGGGCGGGGCGGGTAGGGGGGTAGGGTACCAGAGCGGGGCGGGGTAGGGGGGTAGCGGTTTTTTGGTTTTGGTTGTTTTGTTGTGTTTGGTTTTCTTTTTTTTTTTTTATTTATTGTTGTTTTGTTATTTGGTGTTGTTGTCTGTGTCATTGGTTATTGATTAATTATTATTAATTAATTGCTGTCTGCTGGATTTATTTTTAATACCAGGCCTGGGCGGGTAGGGTACTCATTGGGGGGGGACCAGTGTAGTGGCAGGCCCATGTGTGGGAGGTAAGTATGATGCGGGGTTGGGACCGGAAGCGTGAGAGGTATGATCCCATTCAATTTGGTCACCCAAAAAGGCGAAAAAAAGAAGATTATGAATGAATGACACAAAATTCTCTGAGTTTTCGGAGGCTGATAGCTATCGAACTACGCTGGCATCAAACTACATGCTTGCAGTGCCGAGTCGCGGTTTGGAATTTTAAGTTAGGACACCGTTTTTGAGATACAATTTTGGCCAAAAATTGAGGTGGCCGGGCTTCCGGCTCGATCCTAATCCCTGCTACTCAGTTTTTTACGCAGAACAAAAAATAGAACGATTTCTTCAAAACCTCGCTCTCAATGTAAAATCAAAGCCCAAAAGGAAAACCGTATTATGACCTACTCGGCAGCCCACGTACTTTTCAAGCCTGTACTTCTTGAGCATCATCTTGTTGTTGGTCGGTCGTTGGTTTGCGCGTCTGGTTAAATAATATTGCTGAATGGTGATTCTGTTGTTGAAAATAAGGTCGAAACAAACATTCGACCCTTGCCTCAAAAAGGTATACCCCCCCCAATCGCCCCCGTCATTTGTGAGAGGTACTGACAGTGAGATATGTCGCGCCGGGCCGAGGTTGCTAATCCCCCGCCCGAATGTCCTTTCATTGCCTCAAAAATGAAGAACAGACCCAAGCTAAACCCGGCCCGGCCCAAACTTTCAGCCAACTCTCCGGCCGGGCCCGGCCCGATCCGAACCAAGTAGGGAGAGAATTGACCCCCTCATCGGTAAATTGGAGCCAGCACTGCTCCGTGATCGCGTTGCGATCCCGTCGGCGTGACTGGATATTCATCGGTTTATTGAGGCCATAACACCGGTTACTAATAAGTGACCGAAACGAAATTGCTAGAATTTTGGCACCATTCGCACTTTGATTACCACTGAGTGACCGAAAAGTAGGTTGTGATTCCTGTTCTGAAGCAGACACAAGTATTCCGCCTATACCTAACGAATTCCTCTTAACTTTCGTTCCAGATTGATGAAAAAGTTTAAACTTATCTCACAGGCCTCGAAGATGAAACAGTTGAACATCGTGATGTAAATGAGGTCGATTGGCTGCTGTTCATGCCGATTCTGGACAAAGCGATCATGAGTCAATCGCCATCCAGCAAGCAACGCCATGGACTAATTTTGCACGAACTGTGAAGGAACAGATACAAATATGAATTAGAAAATCTTTCACCTTCACTCTTTATTGATAATTAGGTAATCATAACGAGACAATGATAATTCTCAATGTTTGCTTTTTTCTTTTCAGTCTTGGAGTACTTTGTTCGTGTAATCCATGTAATTTTTTATAAAGTTCTTACTACAGTGTTTGGCAGCCGATCGATCAGCTAACGACATGCTAAGAGCACCTAAAATATTACTGTAGTTTTCGACAGTTGATCAGCTAACAAAGTGTGAATGACACCAAACAGTGAGATATAGTTTTGACACCACTCACACCACACTTCGGTCACTTGTGAGTAACCGAACAGTGAGATATAGTTTTGACACCACTCACACCACACTTCGGTCACTTGTGAGTAACCGAACAGTGAGATATAGTTTTGGCACCGCTCACATCACACTTCGGTCACTTGTGAGTAACCGAACAGTGAGATATAGTTTTGACACCACTCACACCACACTTCGGTCACTTGTGAGTAACGGAACAGTGAGATATAGTTTTGACACCACTCACACCACACTTCGGTCACTTGTGAGTAACCGAACAGTGAGATATAGTTTTGACACCACTCACACCACACTTCGGTCACTTGTGAGTAACCGAACAGTGAGATATAGTTTTGACACCACTCTCACACCACACTTCGGTCACTTGTGAGTAACCGAACAGTGAGATATAGTTTTGTCACCGCTCACATCACACTTCGGTCACTTGTGAGTCACCGAACAGTGAGATATTGTTTTGACACCACTCACATGACACATTCGGTCACGTGAGTGACTGAAAATCAGGTTTTGGCACCACCAAATCACACTTCGGTCACTTGTGAGTAACTGAACAGTCAGATATAGTTATGATACCATTCACATGACACTTCGGTCACTTGTGAGTGACTGAACAGTCAGATACAGTTTTGGCACCACTCAATCACACTTCGGTCACTTGTGAGTAACTGAACAGTGACATACAGTCTTGGCACCACTCAATCACCCTTCGGTCACTTGTCGAATGGACAAAAAAATTCTACCATTCTCCGCCCTCCCCGCCCAAAATCCCTCTTGCAAAAAATGAAAAACAACCCAAGCAAACCGGGGCCGGCCGAGGTGTTCGAGCCGGGAAGCCTGGCCGACCGGCCGACCTGGAAAACTGGCGGCCCTAGGTTGAATTCAAACATTTTAGTCCCCCCTGCCCAAATTCAAACATTTTATCCCCCCGCTCACAATCTTTCCTTCCACGAAAATGAAAGTCAACCCCAAGTCCCCTTTCCTGGGTCTCAATAGGCCTGACTCCGCCCCTGTTTTGTCCGCCCGCATGGACTAGGTCGAGGTGTATCGGCGGAATGCCCAGCCCTATAGCGTCGGCACCACACGCATCACCCTTCGGTCACTTGTGAGTAACCGAACTGTGAGATATAGTTTTGGCACCACTCACATTACACTTCGGTCACTTGTGAGTAACCGATGTAACCGAACAGTGAGATACAATCTTGGCACCACTCACATCACCCTTCGGTTACTTGTGAGTCACTGAAATGAAAATGTTTTTACCTGTGACCCTTAATTTCGGACCGGAGTGGGTGGTTGTTTCAAAATGGACAGACGGGCAGGTGGCCACTGTCGGCGGCCAAGATCCTTCCCCCCCGAATGGACAAAAACTTTCTCCAATTTTATCTGCTTCCCCCTTTCCTTGCCACAAAAATTAAACATAAACCCAAGCTAAACCCTGCCCGGCCCAAACTTTCCACCAACTTCCGGCTGGGCCCGGCCAATCTAAAGGCATCCATCCAGAGGTCGCAATCAGGCCGGGTTTGGCCAGTCCGGCACCGAAACACCAAAATTTCTGCAGGATTTGGCTCAGATTTTAACCTAATTTTTGTCATAATTGCGATTTTTCTTGGAAAACAATAAATTTTCAAGCAAATGAATAGATTCAAAAAAATCGCAAAAATTATGACAAAAAAAGGTTAAAATCTGGCCAAAAACTCAGCCGAGAATGGGGGGGGACTGGCCAAACGGCTGTTGCGACTCTGGTGGATGCCTTTGATTGGCGGGCCGGAGGTTGGTGGAAAGTTTGGGCGGGCAGGGTTTACTTGGGTTTATTTTATTTTGTGGCAAGGAAAGGGGGAAGCAGACTAAAATTGGATGAAAGTTTTTGTCCATTCGGGGGGGTTGGAATTGGCCCGGCCGCGAGTGCCAACCCTGCCGGTTGGTCCTTTTGAAAAGAAAAACCGAGACCCACTCCGGTCCGAAATTAAGGGTCACAGGTAAAAACATTTTCACTGTTCATGACTCACAAGTAACCGAAGGGTGATTAGTGGTGCCAAAATTGTATCTCACTGTTCGGTTACATGGTTACTCACAAATGACGAAGTGTGATGTGAGTGGTGCCAAAACTATATCTCACAGTTCGGTTACTCAAAGTGACCGAAGGGTGATGTGTGCCACGCTATATTGGGCTGGGCGATTCCGCCGATTGACACCTGGGCCGGACCTAGGTTTTATGGTCGGCTGGGCCAAAACTATGGGGGCGGAGTTCAGGCCTGATTGACTTCGGAAAGGGGACTTGGGGTTGACTTTCCTTTTCGTGGCAAGGCCAGGATTGGGCGCGGGGGGACGACAATTGTTTGAATTTGGGAGGGGGGACTAAAATTGTTTGAATTCAACCTAGGGCCGGGCCGAGGTTTTCCATGGTCGGGCCGGGTCGGGCCAGGCTTCCCGGCTCGATTGACACCTCGGCCCGAGGCCGGGCCGGGTTTAGCTTGGGTTTGTTTTTCATTTTTGTGGCAAGAAAGGGATTTTGGGCGGGGGAGGGCGGAGTAAAATTGGTAGAAATTTTTTTGTCCATTCGGACAAGTGACCGAAGGGTGATTGAGTGGTGCCAAGACTGTATGTCACTGTTCAGTTACTCACAAGTGACCGAAGTGTGATTGAGTGGTGCCAAAACTGTATCTGACTGTTCAGTCACTCACAAGTGACCGAAGTGTCATGTGAATGGTATCATAACTATATCTGACTGTTCAGTTACTCACAAGTGACCGAAGTGTGATTGGGTGGTGCCAAAACTGTATCTGATTGTTCAGTCACTCACAAGTGACCGAAGTGTCATGTGAATGGTATCATAACTATATCTGACTGTTCAGTTACTCACAAGTGACCGAAGTGTGATTGGGTGGTGCCAAAACTGTATCTGATTGTTCAGTCACTCACAAGTGACCGAAGTGTCATGTGAATGGTACCAAAACTATATCTCACTGTTCGGATACTCACAAGTGACCGAAGTGTGATGTGAGCGGTGACAAAACTATATCTCACTGTTCGGTTACTCACAAGTGACCGAAGTGTGGTGTGAGAGTGGTGTCAAAACTATATCTCACTGTTCGGTTACTCACAAGTGACCGAAGTGTGGTGTGAGTGGTGTCAAAACTATATCTCACTGTTCGGTTACTCACAAGTGACCGAAGTGTGGTGTGAGTGGTGTCAAAACTATATCTCACTGTTCCGTTACTCACAAGTGACCGAAGTGTGGTGTGAGTGGTGTCAAAACTATATCTCACTGTTCGGTTCTCATGGAGGGTGGTGCAAACTATTTCACTGTGGTCTCAAAGTGACGAAGTGTGTGAGAGTGGTGTCAAAACTATATCTCACTGTTCGGTTACTCACAAGTGACCGAAGTGTGGTGTGAGTGGTGTCAAAACTATATCTCACTGTTTGGTGTCATTCACACTTTGTTAGCTGATCAACTGTCGAAAACTACAGTAATATTTTAGGTGCTCTTAGCATGTCGTTAGCTGATCGATCGGCTGCCAAACACTGTAGTAAGAACTTTATAAAAAATTACATGGATTACACGAACAAAGTACTCCAAGACTGAAAAGAAAAAAGCAAACATTGAGAATTATCATTGTCTCGTTATGATTACCTAATTATCAATAAAGAGTGAAGGTGAAAGATTTTCTAATTCATATTTGTATCTGTTCCTTCACAGTTCGTGCAAAATTAGTCCATGGCGTTGCTTGCTGGATGGCGATTGACTCATGATCGCTTTGTCCAGAATCGGCATGAACAGCAGCCAATCGACCTCATTTACATCACGATGTTCAACTGTTTCATCTTCGAGGCCTGTGAGATAAGTTTAAACTTTTTCATCAATCTGGAACGAAAGTAAGAGGAATTCGTTAGGTATAGGCGGAATATTGTGTCTGTTGAAGGAATCAAACTACTTTTGGTCACTAGTGGTATCAAAGTGCATGGTGCAAAATTCTAGTTTCGTTTCGGTCCTTATTGTAGGTGTTATGCCTCATGTTTCCAGTCACGTTCAGAGTGTGCTCTTTACCTGAGGGGGTCAATCTCTCCTATGGTTCGGGCGGCGGAGAGGGCTGAAGGGGGCGGTTTTTGGGTGAAAGGACGGCGGGGGGCATTCTTTTATTTAGGGGGGGGGGGGTGAGGGGGTATTTTTTTTTATTTCTTTCAACAAGCGAACAAAAAAGTTAGAGAAGCTGAAAAAGACGCTGAGGTAAAGTGCTTTGGGTTTTTTTTTACTTTGAAGCGAGGTGGTGGAAATGTTCTCTGTTTGTTTGCTAAAAAACTTATTTTGTTGGCCTAATTGAAAATTAATGACTCGGCACTAAGCTTATTGTGCGCGTTTATATGTACTGAAAATTGATGTTTTCTTTTTTTTGTAATTGATTGTTAAATACTTGGTGTGAGTCTGAAGTAATACTAATAAACCCTCTCAAG
This sequence comes from Rhynchonema sp. JSB1_4, assembly GCA_030248065.1. Lineage (NCBI taxonomy): Eukaryota > Metazoa > Nematoda > Chromadorea > Monhysterida > Xyalidae > Rhynchonema > Rhynchonema sp. JSB1_4. The sequence goes on along the minus strand of JASAMV010007783.1, from coordinate 17,929 downwards.
GAAGAAAAAAAAAGCAAAAAAAAAAAACAAATATCATAAAATAAATAAATAATAACAGAAATATATTATCTTACATAAAAAAGCTAAAGTTCTGATCTAAAAGGATAAACAAGTAAATTATGTCGATGCTATAATGGGTTGAAAAGTAACCAAAACAAAAACCAAATAAAGGCTAACAATCATTAGTAACAAGTTTTTTGATACTAATCTTATCTAGTTTACAATAAAAAAAAAATAAATATTTGTACATCAGAAACTTTTGTTATGCGTAACAAGATACAGTTGGAGGGCATTTAAGCTTATATGTCAAATTTATCTATTTAAATTATAATAGACAGTAATTACTGAAGCCCAGACTCTCCGGCATCCGTTGCGATCCGTGGCGTGATGATATTATGAATGGAAGCAAACACTTACATCCATCTTTTGACTGGAATTATTTTATGGAAGCCACACCGTCGCCTCAAACTACATGCTTGCAGTGCGAGTCGCGATTTGGAATTTTCAAGTTAGGCACACGGGCTTGAGTTTTGGAAATTGGGTGGGAGAGGAGGATTCCGGCTCGATCCTAATCCCTGCTTCAGTTTTTTACGCAGAACAAAACAGAGAACGATTTCCACCACCTCGCTCTCAAAGTAAAATAAAAACCCAAAAGCGAAACCCGTTTCTGACCTCTACTCGGCAGCCCCGTCTTTTTCGGAGCCTGCTCTTCTTGAGCATCGTTGTTGTTGTTGGTCGGTCGTTGGTTTGCCGTCTGGTTAAATAATATTGCTGAATGGTGATTCTGTTGTTGAACAACAGAAACAAACATCGACCCCCTCCAAAAATACCCCTCCCCCAAGCACCCCCGGCCGGTGTGAGTGACTGACCAGTGAGAGATGTGGCGCCGGGCCGAGGTTGCTAATCCCCCGCCCGAATGTCCTTTCATTGCCTCAAAAATGAAGAACAGACCCAAGCTAAACCCGGCCCGGCCCAAACTTTCAGCCAACTCTCCGGCCGGGCCCGGCCCGATCCGAACCAAGTAGGGAGAGAATTGACCCCCTCATCGGTAAATTGGAGCCAGCACTGCTCCGTGATCGCGTTGCGATCCCGTCGGCGTGACTGGATATTCATCGGTTTATTGAGGCCATAACACCGGTTACTAATAAGTGACCGAAACGAAATTGCTAGAATTTTGGCACCATTCGCACTTTGATTACCACTGAGTGACCGAAAAGTAGGTTGTGATTCCTGTTCTGAAGCAGACACAAGTATTCCGCCTATACCTAACGAATTCCTCTTAACTTTCGTTCCAGATTGATGAAAAAGTTTAAACTTATCTCACAGGCCTCGAAGATGAAACAGTTGAACATCGTGATGTAAATGAGGTCGATTGGCTGCTGTTCATGCCGATTCTGGACAAAGCGATCATGAGTCAATCGCCATCCAGCAAGCAACGCCATGGACTAATTTTGCACGAACTGTGAAGGAACAGATACAAATATGAATTAGAAAATCTTTCACCTTCACTCTTTATTGATAATTAGGTAATCATAACGAGACAATGATAATTCTCAATGTTTGCTTTTTTCTTTTCAGTCTTGGAGTACTTTGTTCGTGTAATCCATGTAATTTTTTATAAAGTTCTTACTACAGTGTTTGGCAGCCGATCGATCAGCTAACGACATGCTAAGAGCACCTAAAATATTACTGTAGTTTTCGACAGTTGATCAGCTAACAAAGTGTGAATGACACCAAACAGTGAGATATAGTTTTGACACCACTCACACCACACTTCGGTCACTTGTGAGTAACCGAACAGTGAGATATAGTTTTGACACCACTCACACCACACTTCGGTCACTTGTGAGTAACCGAACAGTGAGATATAGTTTTGGCACCGCTCACATCACACTTCGGTCACTTGTGAGTAACCGAACAGTGAGATATAGTTTTGACACCACTCACACCACACTTCGGTCACTTGTAAGTAACGGAACAGTGAGATATAGTTTTGACACCACTCACACCACACTTCGGTCACTTGTGAGTAACCGAACAGTGAGATATAGTTTTGACACCACTCACACCACACTTCGGTCACTTGTGAGTAACCGAACAGTGAGATATAGTTTTGACACCACTCTCACACCACACTTCGGTCACTTGTGAGTAACCGAACAGTGAGATACAGTTTTGTCACCGCTCACATCACACTTCGGTCACTTGTGAGTATCCGAACAGTGAGATATAGTTTTGGTACCATTCACATGACACTTCGGTCACTTGTGAGTGACTGAACAATCAGATACAGTTTTGGCACCACCCAATCACACTTCGGTCACTTGTGAGTAACTGAACAGTCAGATATAGTTATGATCAGTGATGTGGTTGAGGGGGTATGGGGGGTATTACCCCAACTGCTAGGTAGCTTTCTTGCTCCGAAAGTAAAAAAAAAAAAAAATTTTAAAAAAAAAAAATTTAAGAAAAAAAAAAAAAAAAAAAATATTTAAAACAAAAATATTATTATTTTAATATAAAAAATATTTTTTTTTTTTTAAAAGTAGGTAGTAGTATTTTTGTGCCGGACCCCTCCAGCTAGCTAGCTTTCTTGCTCGGACCAACTACATCACTGGTTATGATACCATTCACATGACACTTCGGTCACTTGTGAGTGACTGAACAGTCAGATACAGTTTTGGCACCACTCAATCACACTTCGGTCACTTGTGAGTAACTGAACAGTGACATACAGTCTTGGCACCACTCAATCACCCTTCGGTCACTTGTCCGAATGGACAAAAAAATTTCTACCAATTTTACTCCGCCCTCCCCCGCCCAAAATCCCTTTCTTGCCACAAAAATGAAAAACAAACCCAAGCTAAACCCGGCCCGGCCTCGGGCCGAGGTGTCAATCGAGCCGGGAAGCCTGGCCCGACCCGGCCCGACCATGGAAAACCTCGGCCCGGCCCTAGGTTGAATTCAAACAATTTTAGTCCCCCCTGCCCAAATTCAAACAATTTTAGTCCCCCCGCTCACAATCCTTTCCTTGCCACGAAAATGAAAGTCAACCCCAAGTCCCCTTTCCTGGGGATCAGTCAATCAGGCCGTGAACTCCGCCCCCATAGTTTTGGTCCCAGCCCGACCATGGAAAACCTAGGTCCGGCCCGAGGTGTCAATCGGGCCGGAAAGTTCGCCCAGCCCAATATAGCGTCGGCACCACACGCATCACCCTTCGGTCACTTGTGAGTAACCGAACTGTGAGATATAGTTTTGGCACCACTCACATCACACTTCGGTCATTTGTGAGTAACCGATGTAACCGAACAGTGAGATACAATTTTGGCACCACTCACATCACCCTTCGGTTACTTGTGAGTCACTGAACAGTGAAAATGTTTTTACCTGTGACCCTTAATTTCGGACCGGAGTGGGTCTCGGTTTTGTCTTTTCAAAATGGACCAGACCGGGCAGGGTTGGCCACTCGGGTCGGGCCGGGCCAAGATTCCTAATCCCCGCCCGAATGGACAAAAACTTTCATCCAATTTTAGTCTGCTTCCCCCTTTCCTTGCCACAAAAATTAAACATAAACCCAAGCTAAACCCTGCCCGGCCCAAACTTTCCACCAACTCTCCGGCTGGGCCCGGCCAATCTAAAGGCATCCATCCAGAGGTCGCAATCAGGCCGGGTTTGGCCAGTCCGGCCCGAAACCCCAAATCTCCGGCACGGTCTGAGTTTTTGGCTCAGATTTTAACCTAATTTTTGTCATAATTTTTGCGATTTTTTTTGAATCTATTCATTTGCTTGAAAATTTATTGTTTTCCAAGAAAAAATCGTCAGATAGACAATACTGACCACTTACCTGCAGAATCCGTCAGAAATTTTAGTATTTTGATAAAAAAAATCGCTACTTTTTTAGTAAAATAAGTCACCTCGGAAAATTCGGGGCAGGGTGCCCGGCCCGACCTCTCCCGGAACAAAAGCCAAAATCGCGGCCGGCCGAGGCCCAAAATTGCGACCTCTGCATCCATCGAACCAGGGCGGGCCAGACTTTACCCGGCCCGTTTCCGATCTCTGGGGGCTCTATTAGTTGTTGTGGGTTGTCCCCCCCAAAAACAGAGCCCCCAAAAACAGAGCCAGAGCCCCCTCAACCAGCCCCCCCCCCAAATAGAACAGAGTCCGCCCCAGCCCCCCCCCCCCCCCCCCGCCCCAAAAGTCCAAGCAGCCCAACCACCCCCCCCCAAACAGAGCCCCGTTCACGATTCTTTCCTTGCCCCAAAAACTTGTTCCCCCCCCAAAACAGAGCCCCCAAACCCAACCGCCCCACCCCCCCCCCAACAACAGAGCCCCACCCCCCACCCGAATGGACAAACCCCCCCCCCCCCCAAAGTGAACCCCCAGAGATCGTATACGCCCCCCCCCAAATTCCGAGCAGCCCAACCACCCAAAAACAGAGCCCCCCAAATAGAACCCCCAGAGACAGGAAACGTCCCCCTCCCAAAAAAAACAAAGCCCCCAAATATAGCCTTCCCACCCACCCCCAAACAGCGCCTCAATAAACGGAGCCCCAAAACAGAGCCCCCCAAAAAAAACAAAGCCCCAATAAACAGAGCCCCTCCAAAAAATACAGCCCCCCTAAACGGCCTCAAACCCCCCAGAGATCGGAAACGGGCCTCACCACCCAAAGGAAACAGAGACCCCCGAAAAAAACAGAGATTTTAGAAACGGGCCTCATTCCCCCTCAAAGAAAACAGAGCCCCCCTTTTAGTCCGCCCCCCTTGGTCTAAATTAGAAATAGAAAGAACTAAACATTTTGCTTACCTTCTTTTCGTTCCATTTTTTTCTCAGCGCTGGACGACAACCCACGTCCTTTTCGAAATCCTCTCTTCTTGGGCATCGTCGTTGTGTTGTTGTTGTTGTTGTTATTATTATTCTTTTGGTGTTGTTTTTGCTGTTGTTGTTGTTGCAGATTCTGTTGATAGCGAATCTGAAAAATGAAGTTTTAGGTAATAAACCAGTCAATACCAGCGCAAATCTAATACCAATTATCAATACGCAATACCTGCGCTCTATTTCAGGCAAAAAAACCGAAAAAAAACACACGCACACTTGCCTTGTCCCACGGCCATCAATGAAAAAACAACAGAAAAGTAGACCTTGTCGTCTAAATACACCCACACACATACACGTGACTCGCACGTGAATGAGACACGTCACCGCAGCAACAGCCAATCACCGCATCGAACGGCTGCTGCTGATTGGCTGACCACGCCCACAGCGCGAAACACGCTGGGAAGAAAATTTCGCAATGCGAAAAACCTTTCGCACGACCGTACGAGCGATAGAAGCAAAAAATAAAAAATCGGGCTCCACTATAGTCCTCAAAATCACGAGAGCTTCAGATTGATATGCGACTCGACCGGATTCATTCAGTTTCCTGGGAGGAGATAGTGTTTGGCAGAAAATATGTCGCCGCCGGACACCACTTTTTTCAGGTGCCTGAAAAACCACTTTCTACTGCACCGATTGCACCCAAATTTTCAGCGTTTTGTACTGGCTCAACCAGCTCTAGAAAGCAATCAAAACATCTTCGAAAACCAAACACACGCCTTCACACCAGCACCCCCGATTTAACACGTCAGGTATAGGGAAAAATCGGTTTTTCCAGCCTGCTGATGTTTCACGCGCATGTCAGAATTTCTTTTTGCCAAAAGTTTTACCTACATCAAGGTGTCTTTCATATACATATAAGACCAACCGCCAATCTCAACTCCTTTCACTCAACTTTTCTAATAACAAGATACATACAACGCTAACGCGTTGTCTGAGATTTTTATTTTTTTATTTTTTTGTTTTGTTTTTTTTTTAGGTGTTTTCTTGTTTTTGTTTTGGTATGAATTTATATTATAATTATTTTTTTTTTAAAAAATGAGAGCTAATATATTCAAATCCGCTGGGAACTCCAAAGAAATAGAATTGCCAAAGTTCCATCCCAGGTCCTGTATCTTCACGTTTCCAGTTCTCGTAGTTTGCAATCAATTTTGCCGCGCATCCCCTTTCCGCCAATCGCCAACCACACATGCACCTACGTACCTACAAAGCCGGTTCGGCAGCACAAGATGGATTAACTGTCAACGTTGCCATACAAATGATGCCCTGATAAATGGCTTGTCACGCCCGCCAAGGCCGATACAAAAAACGGTATGCCGCCGCGCGGTTCTGCATAGTTTTTCACATGTAAACCTTTGACGCCCCCTCGAGATGGGAAAGCGCCATATACCCTGTTTTTTGTGTAATTCTGACAAAATGTCGTGTTTTATGTATCTATACACTGTACTATGTACGTACCCGAGAACAGTAGAAGAATTCAAACCTGCAGGCTTTGTTTTGGACTTTGTGTGTGGCTCTTCTTGTACTTCCCATTGGTGGCTTCAATCTTTTCTATGCATTTTTGGGCGTATGATACCTTAGCATGAAGTGTCAATTTTCGACCTGAAGTTTATAATGTTCCTTGTTTAATTGAGCAGCTTGACACTGCATGACTCAAAAGTTTCGTAGCACGAAATAAAAACGGTCGCCTTCTCATTTTCCCTTCCCTAATCTCCAAATCGTTTTCTATCCTTCAGAATTAGTTTCATTTTTCAGGGTCATGGCCTCGTTATAACTCACATTTTCAGCAGTAAAATAATGACCGAACAAATAAGCTGCATATTGCAACGTAGAGAGTCCCTATCATTTCATGCATAAGCTCATGTTTCACTTGGACACGATCTTGAAGTTGGCCGTCCGAGCCAGCTAGGCAGAGAGGAACGCTTTGACGCTAGAAAGGGCGCGCGATTCCCATGAGACCGACTTGATGGAACGTCCGCTCGTTTAACGGCAGTCAGTTTGTCTGTTGCCCGTTTGCGATGACAGCGGATAAGATTAAAATTTGTCCTTCTTTCTGTCCATGCTTAGTTTCGTTACAATGTTTGGTTCGTGTTGACCTGCTTTTCGGGTGTTAAAAGAACTTTGTGAGTTTGGATTTTCCGCAGACTCTGTTCTTTGTTCAGCAACGCACATTTAGACTTTAAGAATGTGCGGTGCATCTTTTTGCTCGGTGGTAATTTATTCTCCAGACGGTTGGCAGACGCACCGGCCACTTTTTGGGACTTTATCTAAATTGCGGGTAATTCGCTTAATATCGATTTGTTCGTGGGCCATGTTGCTGTCTTTTGGGTGTCTTTTTGTACGAAAGTGTTTGCCTTCAGCTGTTTTTCTGCCGACGGCATAGAGGTTCCTACCACATGCCTGTGTGACTGCTGTTTCATGCATGAGACAAGAATATTGGAAAAATTCATGTAGTCAACAAAAATTGAACTTTTATTTACTAATGGACTGTCTCCTTACTGGCCACACAGGATGAATTTCTTTGGTTGCTGTCTCTGTTGTGGAGCACGCCTCTGCTGTAGTGGGTCTGGGTTTAGCCGTATGTACATTATACCTTGGTGATGTTGAGCCTGTATTTTTCCAAACTTTTGCCCAACCACCATCAGTATAAATTACCGCCTAACGACTTTTGAGGCGAAAAGTGCTGCTAAACCACCACTCTATTTCGTTTAATGTTTTGCCGAACCGAGTTGGCAGCAAGCATCCCACCTCGAAGTGCGTTTGAGCTTCCATAAAATACGGTTATTGTCCTTCGCCACCTAATGACTGTATTTGGGGTGCCGCTAACCATTTAGAGCGTTAGAATATATGCCTTCTGTGAGTTTTTTGCCTTTCTGTGGCTTCCGTGCATTTTCGTTTGAGTGATCTGCGTTCAGCCGCTATTAAATCTTATCCAACTGTTTCTGGGAGACCCCGTCTTTTTTCTCTGGTCTTGCAACATTGTTCGACTTTGTCTCGATTTTGATTTAGCCCGCCAGCTGAGGTGACGCAGCGACTACCATAACACTTGGTTGTTCTTTTCTGTCCTATATTTCGCTTGAATCGAAAACGATGAAGAAAATAGACCCATTAGCGCCAGGGTAGAACGATATTGGTTATGCAATGTTTTACATCCTGTGGTTTACACACAGTTGCAGCTTTTGAAAAGTGAGCCATTTTCTACCGACTTAGTAACTCACTTAGCACGTCTGCGATGTATTAAAACTGATTATTTCCACTTTACAACCTTCAGGAACTACCCGGCTGAGATAGTACGCAAGTGATAATTATCAATCAGTGTGTGGACCGGTGCCAGTCTAAGACCAGACCTTGTGGTGGTCCGGTGAATTCTTATACTTCACAAGGATTCTTCATTTATTTTAGCGCTACTGAATAAAAACACCGCATTTTCACTTAAACGCTGCCATGAACCAGGCACTAAATGGCGTCGGCGGTTAATAAATTACGCGGACGAAAAGGCATCCATCGCAGCTAGTGGCTAGTGGCTGGCCGTATATGGTTGACAAGCTGGGTGGCAATAAATCATGATGTTTTTGCAAATAATGACTCGCCACTCGGGTGTCTGTTTTGACAGTTAAGCAGGAGCAAAGCACACAAAAACGCTTAAGCACCAGGACAGTGCTTCAAGCTGACTAACTGTCTAAGCTAAGTGGCTGCTCTTGCCGTGCAAGTCGTTCCTCGGCCCGTTTCATTATGTCGCTTGGTCGTTCACGAGCTGAGAAATTCGCCGCTCATTTGGCCACAATGTTCAGTCGCGGTCTGGCGTTGGAGTTGTTGCGGTTGGTGCTTAACTGATTGTACCTGCTGTCATATATAGTGCGTGTGAAACATCAGCCGGTACGTTACAATGCAACAGATGTGTTCTGCTGATATTTCATCCTTAAGATTGCCCTGTTATTCAAGTTGGCACCCGTATAATGTCAAGCATGGTGATTGATTGACCTCTGATTTTGACCATCGTAAATGCTGTTTCTGTGTCGATCAAGTTGATGCCTACACCCAAATATTAAGATCGACAGAAGTAAAACCGTCGGTTTGATCCCGAACAGTGTTAGCAGTGTTAGACGATGCCGCGTAACGTTGTGATGTTTCACATAACTATACATCTTTTCTTAGGTTATCTGGGTATCACAGAACATTTAATCTCAAATGATCTGTATGCTTTCAGCGCCGTGGTGTGCGTGCTGCTGACGCTGTTCTCTATCTTGTTCGTCATGTTCGCACTGCCTCATGAGACCGTCATCCACGAACCACCAAGTCAGTGTACGACCGCTGTGTAGTGTAGTTGTTGTTGTGAAGTTTATGTAAATTATCGTGACAACGACGTTCGACAAAAACTGCGAAAGAAACCGTAACTAGTTTTTCACGCACTGAGGCCGGTATACGACATATGTACCACTCGCGTACTCGGTGGTCGGATCGGACTATCTGGACCGATCCCATCACAAGATTTGATACGAGCATGAATAAAGGTTTTCCTTGGTCATTCAGACAAATCTAAGCTTTTCAAAATCCAACTCAATTTTCAGACTTCCAACGCGATCTGCGACTGCGCCTTCTATCGGCGTTTGAATCCACCACCCAAATTCGCCGCTACCAGCTGGAGTTGCGACAACTGCGCAGGCACTTTGAGGGCGACAACATGTTTGAGCGAATGGCTGAATACGTTTATGACGAATGGTGCAGTGTGAGAATGTCAAGTGGGTTTATTTTTTGATGAAGTATTGCGAAACATTAGTAGTATCAAACGATGTATGTGAGGTTGACCGTATGTTCCACAGTGACATTCACCTGACAACAACTGTCAAATGCTCGTGAGACAAGCAAGACTAAATTGCTCTCCACGACCATTTAGCCTTTCGATCTGTATTCACTAGACGGATGGTGCGCCAGACCATCGTCAGTGAGAATGCATCAAATAGCCGCGTGAATATATCCAAGTCCCAACAGGTCTTATTACCTACATAGTTCACTGTACAAAAGCAGTAGATGAATTGAACACGTGGCACATTTCACTGCTAAACTCATGTAAACCGCATGTGCCCAACGTCATCGTCAGTGTAAACGTCCCAAAAATGACCGACCACCCAACGTTACAGGTGTGAACATCAGTCGTTTCGAGCGCCTTCGTGTCGCTGACCTGCACCCCTTGATCCCGATCAGTCCCAATTCCCCGACCACAGACGGTGGTGCACAGAACAAGGGGAATATGAAACATCAGAGATCGCACCCTAGTGTGATCGCTTATATACCGGGACGATATGAACCGGACAGTTACATCATAATCGCCGCGTCTTATCAGGTATACATAAATTGGTGAAGCTCTCTTTATCGGTACAGCTGAGTGTGCTGTCATCTGACCGTGAGCCACAATTCTGAACTCAAACAGGGTACACTGCACCAACACATCGTTACAATTGCAGGATGTTGAAAAAGTAGACATCTAAGTGAAGTTTCACATCACTAGTGTTGATGCTGAGACCGCCGATTGACATCGTTTGAGTATGCGATGCGCTACTTCAAGAATGTTCCACGCTTAGCGTAAAACCAGCAAGAATGAACACAAAATGCATTCATTTTTATCCCGATAAAAATCTAAAAAATTGTAAATAACTGCAAAAAAGAGAATATAACTTCCCTGATTCATGAGCCCAACCAAAACAGGAACCCCTATCGATCGCACTCCTACTCAATGTCAGCATCACAATGCAATATTTGGTCAACACAACAGCTTGGCGTCCCTGGCGAACATTGGTGTTCTGTGCGTGGGCACATGAACATGAATCACCAAGACTGTGGATGGACAGGAATAAGGTTGGATAATATGAAGCGAATATGTGTCACTGATGAAGCGAATCGGATGTGAATTGGTCACGTAATTTTTTTGGATATTTTGAGATGTACTGTACCTCCAATCCGATTTCATTGCGATCATGTTTCACATGGGCTCGTGTGCCAAAAGTTGTTACGCAAATACATACGTAAATCACTCAATGTCAATTGTGCGGCAATGTGATTTTTGACTACCTTTCAATGACGGGAGTGGTGCACCGGTCATCATCAGGGAAGGCACCAGATTGTCATGCACTGTTAAAGCCCATGCATCCTCAGAGTCTACTATCGCAACGAGCCAATCTGTACATCGATTTGGGCAACTTCACCCGTCGCAGCAATGACCTTCGTCTGTATGCCACTGTTGACACACATGCCGTCGTGTTGAATGCATCCAGGGACACGCCGCAGTTTGTTGAGCACAGGTCAGTGGCTAACGGGCTGATGTTTCACACTCTAGTTTTCTAAGTGTGTTGTCTGCCATGATTTACCAGACCGGTTTCAAGCTTGGTGATTGGATCATATCGGATTTGTGTTGACCACGTGGCCGATTTGTGTTTCATTTTCTTACTTTTCGGAGACGTGCGTTCCAAAAATTCGCTATCACTAATTTCGACCAGCGTCAAAATGAGTCGGGCCGCTCTCTCACACCAACGAAATTCCGTAGCGCAATTTCGCTGGCATTGGTAGCACAATGGCTTTATGATTTTTTACGAAGTGACGCTGAGGAACAAGACCATTTTAATAACTATGCACATGCACAGTGGTCTTAATTTCCATCAAAAAATATCCAAAAACCCAAATGTTTCAAGCCCCTTGATGCCAATCGGAGGTGACTGGGTGGAAGCGCACCGTCGGCATTACCACGGCATCGATTGGTTGAGTATCATTGGCGCATACGGCGAACAATGGGCGTTTCTCACTGAATTAGGTCGGTTGAATGTCTGTTCTTATAATTTTTATCGAAAATTTCGAGCAAATTGCATCAAACTGGCGAACACGCTGGGGTTTTGTAGTGGCACTCATGTTTTGTTGATGCTACAATGTGAAGCTTCATAGTGAAGCTCAAACTAGTGACATTCGTATGCAGCGTATTGACCGTACTTGTGTAACTCAGAATTCACATCGCATTCACACACGCAGGGGTGCCAACAATCGCCCTCTACGGCACCCAATCATCGCCAATGAGCAATCGACGCAATCCATTTGACGATGCGATTCTGATCAAATCAGCGATGGTGATCATGGAGATCGTCAGGATTTACGCCGATTTCACACCGATTCCCATATCGGTTCGGATGATTTTCCAATTTTATGCAACTTTTCGACACTTTTTTGGATCAGATTCTATTACATAATTTACAGTCTGCCTTCTTTACAATGACATGATAAGGATCTGCCAAAGCAGAGTGTTGTCATAGACTGACGAATTGGGAGGCTAAAGGCAGCCCTCAGGTGATAACCAAAACAAAGCTCGAAGATAGAGCTGCGCTTCACAGCAAGTGGCGACGAAGAGGAGACCCTCAGTTTACATTTTCTTGGGTCAATTTTTTACAACTTTGTTGAATCAGGTGCCCGACGTTTTCATGGAAATGCGTCGTGATCTCAAGATAACGGCCACGTCGGCGAAAACCTATCTGAAACGGGCCGATATCAGCGATCGATTTCACTCTCTCATTTATAAGGTTTGTTCTGTGGGTCGGAAGCGTTTCACATTGAAACTGGATGGTCGATTGAATAGTCATGTTTCAAATCAAGGGTTGTATTGGGCCTGGTCACTTTTTTGTTATCAACCCCATTGACTACAGTTTCTAGATGCACGCCGGTCGACCCGTGGCCACAGTGACCGCCTTGTTATCATGCTCATCGATGGCATGCTACATAGAGAACATGATCTCCAAATTATCAGAAGTGAAAACTCAGAAATTCGTCACATTCCCGGGGGTTTCAAACCTGACCAATTTGGGCCTCTGCCAGGCCGGCGAGCTTTGCCTCATTCTCAGGCGTTTTGTAGATCCCAATTTCCCATGCTCAAGTCTGCTGAAATCACTGAGAGCAGGGTCGCAGAATCAAACAATCACAAGATCGCAAATCTCCTCATCCAGGTCGACCAAACAGGTTCGGAGATCCATTCATTGCACGAGTACCTATTCAACGTCACTGATGACGAGCATTTCTGGGTCTCAGCACGATCATTCAATTCACGTATTCTCTGCGCGAATCAGTGCTTTATTGTGCCGCAGATCGAAACATCACGAACTAGGCACTTGCTTTATGGACAAATAACCGGGTCAAGACATGTCCTATTGCCGCGACTTTATCAAATGTTGGATGTTTACATCAAGCAACACGATCTGAGGGCCTATGATGGCTTGTTAACTGAGATGCAACTGCTCAACAACGCAATTGACTGTACGCTGCACTGTTTTCAGACGTATCTGTGATGTTTCAGCGAGTGGTCTTGCTATTTTGGCACATGTTTATACACACCTATATATGATTATGTTTAAACAGAGAACGGAACAAAAGTAAACATAAATGACAGAAATACGTAGTGGACGATGAATTATAAAATGAGAAATTTGTCACTATGTATAAGAGCACAAAGCACACGTTTCCTGATGTTTCATTGTGTTCTATGAAAAAATCAAGGAGTCGTCTGCGTAGTTCTTTTTCAAATATTTTCATGCTATCCAACAAATCAAATGCCATTGAAGCTTGAAACATCAGAATCGTTCATTTACCCAATAATACCCAGAAAGAACCAGTATCAGATTGTACTGTATTGATACATCAAGTTCGAAATGAGAACATTTTCACCAAATAATGTTTCAATAAATATTTGAACGTACAATCGCCCCACCTACCCATCCCCAGTTAGCCCACCCAATTGATTCGCCGGTGTGTCATAGCCGGCCATCATCGCAGCACAAACGAGCGTGAACACAAGCATCAATACAACACTGGTCACTGAACAAATCACAAAAACAGCCTCCAAAGTGTCGTTATAAAGCGAAATCGTGAACAGAACTTGATGATCGGTGTAGTTGTTGAGCAGGGTGTATAAATAGTGATAATACTGATGCGGGTCGGCCGTTTTATTCGTGTTGTTATGCAGGTCATCTAGGGCTTGTTGCGCTGAGTTTTCTGCAAGAATGAATAATCATTATCCGCGGTCGTCAGAATGTTGGTTAAATTGGTGGGTCGGTTTGTGTCTTTGTTTTTCCTGCTGATGCCCTTCGCCGTCATCAAATCCAGAGCTTCAACAGATGAAAAATAGATAGAGAAATTCAATCGAAGGGCTGCTGATGCCCACAGTCGAGCAATGGTGCTATAGGCTTGTAAGTGGCTGTGAAACATCGCCAGCTCAGGCACTCTAAGTTTCCCAATTACCATACCCATTACCAACCGTTCGGTTTGAAAGTGGCAGCTTCGGGCCGCCTTTTGAGGAACATCGACTTTATGCCGTATTGTCGTCGACCCAGGCTGCAAGGGTTCACCATCATTTCCGTCTTGCCGCACGAGAACATTTCACAATCGAGCGACTGACTGTGATAGGTGATCGTGTTGCACGCACCTGAGTGAAACATTTGCGAGGTTTGGTTTATGTTGGGTCATAGGGTGATATTTTCGAAACGGTGTAAAGGTGAGTTGGGTGTAAAGGTCGGTGTAAGCTGAATCGAAAGCTCGGTCGGTGTCAGCTCGGTGTAAACATGAAACATTGCCTGCTGTTAACGTGGAATGTTTCATGTTTACACCGAGCTGACACCGACCGAGCTTACACCGACCTTTACACCCAACTGAGCTTTACACCGTTTCGAAAATGCCACCCATATTTGGGATTAAAGTCTTGCGAGGTTTGGTTTATGTTGGGTCATATTTGGGATCAATGTCTATGTACGTCTGAACGTGAACAGACAATGCTTGCCAGTGAAGTGTCCATATGCCTCAAAATATTCTGAATATTCAAAAAAGTCACATCACCAATCAAGGCAGATGCAATCCGACCCAGCTGGTTATACTCAGAGTAATTTCGTTTGCTTATGTATGTGATCAGGAGATGAAACGCAAACAAAACATAAAACCAACCGAACGCCGAGAATTTACAGCAATACATAGCGCAGGATTGCCACGAGGAAATATTTCCAACAACCATAATTGGGTTGCCTTTGACCGGCGTATTGGTCACCGTAGTTTGTTCGCATTCCAAAAGAATATCGTCGGGGATTCTCCTCAAGTCATCTTCATAGGCGGAGGAAACGTGGCGGATTAGGCTGAGGACTATGGCTGAGGTGAAAAATACGGAGCAAATGTCCATATTTTTGATTTGGCGAGATTATTATTTTCGGGCGTTGTTCTGTTTCTTGCTCACGGCGGTCTGGGGAAAAGTTGCTCATTCATGGCTTCAATTTTCTTCAGTTCTCGAGACGAAGATCGTTTTTTTGCAAATTTTTGTTCTGGATGATCACTGAATCAGAGACGTTAAATGTCGTAAAAAATCGACTGTATTGTGGGTGGTGTGGACTTTGGTGACATGGCAAAAACACGCATGAGTGGGGTTACAGTAAGCCACACAGATGTGAAAGTCATAAAAGCATTGGTGTGTGGTGCAGAATACGCAGGGCACGGTGAAATCACTGGCCGTTTGAATTTTTTGGGGTCGGTTTTCTTTCATAACACTGTCAGACCATTTGTAACATCTTGGTGAACCTGTACCTAATGTGACAAACGCGGTCAGATGTAATGCACAAGTTGAAAACGTCGTTTGGCTGCGAAATGTCAACCATTGGTTGCCGTGTGCATTTTTTCAGTGCAATTCACAGTTTGTATGTAATATCGAACGTGTTGTTTACATGTTTCAATAAAACGTCATGCTAGTGCCTTTGTGACATGGGATTCTATTTTCGACTTTCAGTACCACATCACGCATAGGAGACAGACCGTTCTACCCAGAGTGTGTTCTTATGTGTACGAAGCAGAACACCTTTTCACAATTTTAAATGATGATGAATTATTTATTTTTATAAAAAAATCGCAGAAAAAAATAATATCATGGAATAAAAGTGAGACGGGACGAATAAAACACAGTAGAACGAAGCAACAAACAAAGGATCCATGAGCACGTAGTCGCATGTTTCACTTTCTTCTCGACAGGACACTAGGACTAAGCACGTCTACGTCTTCAACCCCGTCGCTTAGTATGCTCGGCGAAAGAACACTTGGTGATAAAACGCCACCACCGAGCACTGATGGACTAAGGATGCTTGGACTCAAAACTGCCGGACTCAAAATCGCGTGGCCCAACACGCTCGGGCTCAAAATGGTCGGACCCAAAACGCCGGGCGATAGAATTGCCGGACTAAGCACACTTGGACTGAGCGTATCTGCGGTCAGCACAGACGGGGAGAGAATGTCGGGGTTACCGACGCCTGAAGTTTCAAGGGACGTTGGAGTTGAGTTGTGTAATTCAAGTGGTCAATTAAGAGCCGACAGGTCCAAACACAATAAGAAAAGAACACATAGATTTTTCTGCAGGCTTTACATGTCTTATGCCGTTTTTGAGCCAGTTGGCCTGGTGCATCAACACTGACGATGACTTGGTGCCTCACCATGTGACAGGTCAACATGAACAACACCCGTTGCATCCCAGAGGCGCGTGTCACAGTTGAAAAAATGACAGTCACTTCCCGTAAGTCTTACATGGTGGTTGACTGATGTTTCACAAACCAGGTACTGGTATACGAACCTGGACTCAGCGTGCTGGCATCCAACACAGCGGGTGACAGGATTGCGGGACTGAACAACGACGGTGAGAGTGTCGCATGGCCGAGCACCGACGGTTCACCAACGCCGGCGGCGAAAATGGCCGGTGACAGTAATCCGGTGTCGAGATGCGACACTTCGCCACTTTGTTGTCGCAATCGACGATTCCATTTCGACAGCTCGCTGCGCGCTCGCTCGCCTTGCAATTCAAAGTGTGGATTTTTTAAGATGGGATCGGCCTTCAAATTGAGGGTCCACTTTGTTCATAGTGACATAGCTCATGCAGGTATATCTCGGTCCCTACCTCATGCACCCGATCAGATAGTTAATGGCCGATTTAGAACCAACATCGTCTTAAGAGCTATCACTATAAAAAGGAGGCACTGCAGTCAGCAACAGAATAGAATTGCCTTTGGAATTCGCCCTTCAGGATCATGCACCTACCGGCTAAATGTCGAATACCGTCCTCCAATATCAGTTGTTGTTTGTCCCAATCCAGGTTGGCATAGACGCTCGGGTCGAAATGCAGCTGTGATCGGTTACACATGCCGCCTTCATAAATCAAGGGACGTGTTAGGGTTATTTCATTTTTAATCAGCTCGGAATTTGCAATTTGCTCACTTGGCTTTTAGTTCATTTTCAGAGAACATTTTATTGAAGGCCCTGATTTTGACCAGCGCAAATGCTGTTTATCGGGGCTAGAACAACTTGAACCCTGGTCAAAATAGCGAATCTGTTGTTACCGAAAAGATCCCTCATGATGTGATCAAAGTAATCCGATGCGGTATGATCTGTGACATCTATACCTACATACTGTACGTACATCCGGTGATCAAAATTAAAAAGTAAAGCGAAAAGTTAAGAACTAAAAATAAAAGACGTTCCTCTGAAACGGTGCCATTTACCACCCACCTTGCCCGAACAGAATATCGTACTGCGGCTGCGCCAAGAATGTGTATCCGACTCTATCAATATCAGCTCGTTGCCTGTTCGAGAGACTATCAACGTAACGCTGCCATAACTCGGCAAGACGGACTTGCGATTTGATGAATTGTTGGGTCTCGTCGTTGGAAGGGGCATCGAACCACGCAAGCACCTGAACAGGATTGCAATTGTATATGTGGCATTGAAATATCAGTCAGTCGGATTAGATGACTGGACTGGATTAGACAGCTCTTGCGCTGCGCTTGACACCAGAACTATCAGTGGACCTTGAAATGTCCCTGATTCAAAATGGTTACGTAACCAATAAATCATATCCGGTCCAGTTTGATGCAATCCAACTCTTCATAATGACGTGATCTGTGTCGTCATGTTAGTTCACTAGAGAAAAGATTCCCTATAAAGAATCACTGATTTCATAATTTTGTTATCGGTGCATCCTGACGATGACCTGAGGCACCACTATCTGTCCAACTTTTTCCCA
>JASAMV010007781.1:0-40962 GCA_030248065.1 Rhynchonema sp. JSB1_4 | reverse complement strand
GTACATATTCAGACACAACTGACGACAGTTTTGTTAGAACAGAACTGTGTTCTGTTCTACAGTTCTGTTTGAATGGAAATGCGCAGTATTTATGAACACAAACCACATTTCCTTTGCAGTGACCATCTCAGTCAGTGACGCACGGTTAACGCCGGCCGAGCAGTTTGGCGTGGCGGCCATGATACTTTTGTACCTTGCGTTTGGTTGGTTTTATGGTTTGGTTCACAAGTGATGTTTCACGAGAGCAGTAAGTCTGCTGTCAACGTTTTTTTTTTGAAGTTGTACAGTCATGATCTATCGTATGGCACTTACGCTGACGATGTCGTGGTGCAGCTGCAGCGTGTGAAAACAGAACGAGGCGGACACATTTCACGCACGTGCGTGTAACTTGTCCATTTGCGCAAAATTATTTTACATACATTGTATGTAGCTCTTTTGATGTATAGAAGATTACTTAATTCACTGCCGTGCAGTTCTATAAGTACGCCACGTGGTTAATGACCACGTCTTCCCGAACGCTGACCACGCGCAGTTCTGAAACATTGCGCACAGCTGCCTGGCTGGCTGGCAAGCTGCGTGTGTATTGGCTGTCTGAATGTTTCAAACGTCGTTTTCGAGCATTGACTATGGGGCGTACGTATGTACCTCACTGTTCGGCAGCGAATTAGGAAGATTGCTGTACCTGTATAATTTCTCATTCTCAGCACTTTCCTGACGAAAGCACAAATCAAAATCCTTGATGAACAAAAAAATTGCTCGCTCCCACTGGGACTCGAACCCAGGTCCTTTCACTAGACTGGGCGACTACTCTGTCAGCTAAGCTATCGAAGTGTAGCGCATCTTGGACACCAAGTTTAAATGCACTGGGTGCCGTCTTGTGCACGTGCTGTGGACAAAACATGATAGATCAACACGATACGATTTAGCCTTGTGGGCACGCATTGCATTAGATCTGTGGATGCAGTTTCGGCCCATAATTTGGCCGAGGACGCCATTACAGTTCGGCATTATGGGCCGAAACTGCATCCATAGATCTAATGCAATGCGTGCCCACAAGGCTAAGCCGTATCGTAACTAAGTTTAAGGGTTTCTACTTGTGGCAGCCGTTAATGCCGTGTTTCTATGCCGCCCCAAAACAAACACATGTGGTGCTGTAACAGTGACGGTGTACTTTTATTCAAAAATTAATTTTTCGAAATCCAATTCATTGTAATGTTTCAGGCGTGAGTCTTATAGCGAGCACGAGCATGCAGTGCAGCCAATGGGCGTGTTGCTGTTGTGTCCAGCACAATGATGACCCACAGACGGTCGTCGTGTATCTCACTGATCATCATGAAACATCACAAGACAGGCACAAAGAAGAGCAAGGTGAAGACTGAAAAAAGATTAATTTTGATGTAGATGTTTTGGTAAAACAATATCTTTGATGTACACGTGATTTGCTGTATTTCTACAGCTTTTGGATCTTGAATCAAATTTATGTTATATTCAAATAAAAATGACCATTATCACATGGCGCAAATGAAACTTGTGTGTCTTAGTGATACTTTTTTCATACACTCAGTTAACCGAGAACACAGTACCCACCGAAGTTTCTCATGTGTGTCTCGTGATATTCGCCGATGGGGCACAAAACCATTGAATCGAAAAACTACTTCGCACTTATCCATACAATATACGCGTCAGTGTTACCTTGGTTACATAATTTGAATGTACCTTTTGTGCGCTCTCCGGTGTTTCCATGGATGCAATCAAAGCAGGAATATGCCATAGTACTTGTGAAACCAGCCTTTCATGCTGCTGCTTGACAACAAGGAGCTTTGGAAATTCTAAAAATATACATTCATTATATAATTAACGCGATGGTATATATTTTGATACAGCGGCACAAATTCCCTCTGGTTCCTGTCTACCAACACTGTTATGTTTTACTCTACACATAGGTAAAGTTTTCCACCTAAAGCCCCCCCCCGAATAGAGCCCTCGGAGGCTCTAAGTGGAAAATTTTCCACTTAAAGCCCCCGGGGGCTCTAATTGGATTTATTTTTTTTACGGACCATTGATTTTACATCGAACAGTAAACTTGCCAAAATAGTTCAAACTAGTGTAAGAATGACCAAAATACCGCACTTTTCTGTTGTTTTACCAACGTTTTGCCACGTTTAGATGAAGATCCTCACATTAGGTTGAAATATGGTATCAGAATGTCGAAATGCTGGCCTAAAGTGTACCTACTGACAACGATGAAAACACCCAGTTTTCCGCTTAAAGCCCCCGAGGGCTGTAAGTGGAAACGTTTCCACTTAAAGCCTCCGGGGGCTCTAATTGGATTTTTTCTTTCTGGTCGGAAGGTCCATTTTCCACCAATTTCCGCATAGAGCCCCCGGGGCTTTAAGTGGAAAACTCCGGTATTTACCTAAGTATGCCTGGGCCCGATTTCATACGCTTCCTATCAAATTACAATCCACACGTTCCTATAACAAACGAATAACGACTAGCAATTTTGTTTTTTTTTAATTTTTTCCATTTTTTGCACTGAGCGTATTTTGTTTCCAGCATTTTCGTGGTTGGAATTCTGTGTTGTAACAGTAACCTAAAACAACAAAAATGAGTGATGCTGCTTTTGGTGCACACACAATTTGTATGGAAATGAATCAGCCTGTTTACATGTGGGCGTTTTTTCATCCAAAACCGTCGCTTCTGTGTGTTGCTGAGAATCCTTATCGTTTCGAATATGTGCAAAAACATGTTTTCCAGCGCGCAGCGCGCAACCAAACCTATTGTTGGAAAAAACTTAAAAACTTTCACCAACGCAGCTGCGAGCAAAGGCCAATGTGTACCTTTTGTAAAAACGTATGTGCAGCTGTCCACCACTAGTGTTCAAAAATCAACAGCACTTGCTGGCATTGTTCCCACTGTGGCCTGCCACTTGTCGATTAGCTGCCGTGACGCGTTTTAACACATCTGTTTCTTGGAATTTTTGTCCACGGCAACACCGATTTTCAGCTCTTCACAAAAAAATATATTTCTCTGTTCTCGTGATCAAGAACATTATTGCGAAAATGGCTGGAGATTACGCAAAAATGCAGGACGCAATGTCGGCCGTCACTGCAATGCCTGGTAAGTTTATGTGACTTTCACACAATGCCGCCCAATACGCATCATCATCAGTGCTGGTTTTTTTGCAAAAAACTTATTGTGGTCTTATTGCCAGCCACTGTGGGGGTAGCCCTGATGAGGGCTGTTGGGTTAGGGTAAGGCGCCTAGTGCAACCGCGCCACCACCAGGCGCCTTACCTTAACCCAACAGCCCTCGTCAGGGCTACCTCCAGTGGCTGGCAATAACACCACAACAAATTTTCTCGCAAAATGTCAGCACACGGCCACAAACATTCAGAGAAACCATCAGTGCTGTATGCGTCTATACATAAACCCTGAATTCACATAAAGCCGTGTCCCATATTCTGCTAACAAAAATGCGCTCCTGATTATTCAAGGTGACTCGGTGTCAACCGTCGACGTTCAGCTGACTGACCAAACCAAGTTCGAGACCGAGTCATTGTCCAAACGCGTCAACACGCTGCGCGGTCTCACCGTCACACAATTGGCCTGCTCGATTTGTCTACTCGTGTTGGGATTCTCGTGCTTCTTCTACAATCACATGACCGGACAATACAGGTACGCACGACATAATTGTTTGTCGTCAACGCAAATCGTTCACTCTGGTCGTGTCGATTCAAGCAGCAGCCCTGAACGAGTGCGAGAAATATATATTTCAAAAATGATTTTATAAATATAATACCGTATGTTTTAAATATACACGGCGCACTTAGAGCTGAGTGGACGGCGAGAATTGACGATCTGCGTTGACGACATGAATGTGAGCGGGCCTGAACCTGCGCCCCGGGACTGAACCGTCGCACTATTCCGCACCGATCCCAATTGGTCATCGCTGACTATTGTACTGAGTGGATCGTCGTTGATGATTTTGCCGACTGCTGATTTTCGACAATAATATATTCATGGAAAAAGTTTCCGCCCAATCTTCAGAGTAACATGTTTCGTCGGTTTCGGCGGGTGGTCGGCCATTCTGCAATGTGTCGCTTCAAGTATCGGTGTGGCGGCCGCATTCAAATTCCCGCGCTCCCGTTGCCTGTTGATGGCGTACTTTGTGCTCGCCATCATTGGCTGCGTGTTTGCGGCTATTCTGGTCTGCTTGTCATGTGGTTAGGGCGATTATTTTATTTGTCATTTTTTCAAACTCGAGTGGGCCTTATCAAAAATCTTGATGACCATGATAGAACATGCGAATACACGCTGGTCAACCAGCTAACTCTGTAGCTCTGTGTGTGCAATGCAAAGTTGGTGCGTTTTATCGAGCATGCTACTGTCATTGAACTGGGTGAATGATTTAAAAATAACGACCTAAGTATGCATGTGTTTTCGATTTTCGACAAATTCTCAAATTGCTAAGTGTATTGATTCGTTTATTCCAGCTTATCTCACTATTTTCGTTTACGGATCCTCCCGTGGTGCGGACGCCGGTCGCGCGTTCAATTCACTCATTCTGATTGTGGCGCTCGTTTTGGGTGCGTTATTTAACTGGCGTCGTTTTAAAAACTGTGAATATCAACTGAAACATCACAAAATTCAGGCATCACACAAATCGTAGCGACATCGGCTATCTGCTCGTTGTGGAATGTCCAAGCCAACCAGCCCACCACTACAGTGCTCTACATTGCGCCGCCGCATGCCAGCGCTGCCGATGGTGGGGAACAAAAACCACAGGTTCAAATTGAAATTTATCTTGATCAATCGAACAAGATTAGTCTTAAATAAATTTTGTTCATTTTTCCTTTTTTATGAATCTAATGCTGGTGGTGCGGTTTCAGGTCATTGTTCTGCCGCCGGAGGCGACCAAAGTGCTGCTGAAGAAGGCCTGAAAAATTATTGTACAAAAATTTACTGAAACATCACGCGGGTTCTATGTGCTTAATTGAACTTTCACTCAATGCACATCATATGTGCTCTGTCGCTTTTGAAATTTCAAATATACTGCACTTACAATTTTTGCGTCAGTTGTAATTAAATGTGATAATTCTCGGCTTATATTCATGTGGTTAACGCACATTGTCAACTCTGGCCGCAAACGCAGCCGGGCCCGTACAGTAGTAGTCAACGATGATCGTCTGTGTATCCAGTGTATGTATTTTTTGGCTGCATATTTTGCCGCTAATGTGAGATGTACAGAGCTGCTTTGGTCTGCACAACGCACATGCATTACAGCACATGCTGGGCTGCGTTGACGAACAGCGTAGACCATTTTCATTGATGACTAAACAGTTGGCCATCATAATTCAGCTGTAAATCAGAGCAATTGACGGTATGTCACATGGGATCACGCGAGGGTGACATTTATTTTGTTATGTTTTATCATCGATTGAAAGTGAAAACAAAGTCTAAGAAACGAAAAACCCTGCTGCAGCGACAGAACAAATGACCAAAAAGTCTTACAATACCGTTCACTTCAACATTTAGTTCAACTTCAAAATTTTTTCATTTAAGCAACATAGTCGCCATCATCCTTGCCGGGTACACTTGTGACCACATACAACGCGTAGAGTATGCCGCCGATGTAGGGCAGCAGACATGAACAGAGGAAACACAGTGCCATGTGTTTCGTGCAGCATTCGCCAAGATGCAGACATACCGCTAGCCACTGAAACATCAGCATGTATGTACAACAAGTAGGTAGTACTCCAATCTTGCACCATTGCCGAGATAAATATAGCAGCAAGCGTATTCATTAAGAAGCGCCAACTACCTTAGGTGGACAAAGACAGTGAAATAGCGCACTTCCAAGCTTGCCATTGTGCATGAGCTCTGAAAAACAACAGAAGTGCTCTCACTTCAACAGCCAATGGGCGCTCACCGGTATAAAAATTGCAAGAACAATTAAGCACGTGTTGGCCATGTTTGTAGCAGTTGAGAAATGTCAGAGGTAGAAGAGAACAAAATGTTGAACAATGAAGATATTCTTGTTGTGAGAAACAATCGTTGTATATTATAACAGCGGACAAATAAGTTATGATGACCAAACAAGTTTGTGATAAAAAAATACAAAAGCGCAATGTGCAAAACAAACAACCTGTGTCCACTGAGCGAGTAGTTGAGACGAGTTGGGACAGTCACTCTTCCGCCCTCCTGGACTCAGGTTTGGATTTAAAAAAATTTTTATTATCGAACTTTTTTTTAAAAAAACTTTTTTTAAATTTTTTTAAAAATCACTTTTTTTTATTCCGGACCCCCAAAAAATTGGTTTCTTGAAGAATGAAATTGCTGAAATCATGTTAGTTAAGCATGTTTTGAGGGACACGAAAGAGAACTTTTCCACTGACTTGCATGTTTACGTCGATCACCTGCGATCTAATCCCTTTCGCATGACTTTGAGAACCTCGAAGGCAACTCTGTGGGTATATGGTACAGAGGGAAGACCAACCTTCTGTTTGTGAATTTGGGGATAAGTTTGAAGAGAGATAAAGACTTACACCATGCTCATTTTGTGTCACAAAAGCAACAAATGACTAATCCACGTACACTGCAAACAGGGGAGCAACGTGGAGTCATAGCTTACGACACGCTCAATAACTGTATTTATACAGTATACGGTATGTCGTGTCCTATATTATACATGCAGCGATTGTTGCGATGTCTGGGACCTGTATGACTCCATCACAACACCATTTCAAACTGAACTATAAGCGCCGCAGGCAATTTTTTGAGAATCATGAGCAATAAAACACATGAAAACATGCCTTTTTACCTTAAAAAAAGTCAGAAAATAACGAAAAAAAGTGAAAAAATAATAAAAAAGTGGACTTACTTTTTAAAATTTTAAAATAAAAAAGTGCTTTTTTTTAAAAAAATTTTGTTTTACAAAATTTTTTTACCTTTTTTTAATCCAACCCTGCCTGGACTACTCTATCGTGTATACAGAATCGATGCCCAGGTGCAACACGGGATTCGCAGAGGTGATCGGACAATTGGCGCAGGGCTCGTCTGACCAATATCACTTGGAGCAAATATATTTCTTAACTTGATCTAACAGATTCTCAGCTCTTATATTTTTATTTTCTGTCTTTGGCTTGGGCTTTCCATTTTCGCGAAATGGCTCACTCGGTTGTTTCAGGTTCTGCCAATCGACACTGTGCTTTTTCCTGAGCCCAGAATGGTCTTGCTGAAGCTGGAGTTGCTCAATCGTCCGTCTGCCTCCCAAAATTAACCTAAACTGTTTCGGGGTGTGTTTAATTTTCAAGTGATAACGTTGACGCGACGCTGTCCGCGAGCTTTTGATGCCCAAAGTACATACATACCTAACTATCAACAAGTAGAGGAAAAGTGAAAATTTTCCGGTTCTTTACGGCCTTGCATGGAATGTCACAAAAAAACAAGGAGAAGTCGATTTTCTTTTCACAAATTGCAGTCGGGGCACCATAAGAGTATGATTCTTTTGACCATATGTATGTACAGTATATGCCTTCGAATACCGTAGTTTATCAACAACGAAGAGTAAATTAAAATTAAGAACAAAAATGGTGTCTATAAAAGTAAACTGGTAATGCATCACAGAATATCGCTGGAATCGGCTGAACGACCACAAACAAAGGCACACAAAATGAGTATTTATTGGACACAGACAATTATTTTAGCAGATTTACGTAAAGATTGTGATTGCGACAACAAGAACGCAGACCAAAGACAGAATTGCAGGCCCGATCCCCTGATGCTTCATGCTGGGCGTCGAATTGTAGCACCCCTGTGAGCCACAGCCTGAGGTGTCCTGGTTGGGGTTGCGGTCGTGTATGTTGGAACTGTACTGCCATGTGCTATCACCTCGACCTGAACGATGTTTCAAAAAAGATGAAATTTTGTGAACGGTTCTGACTTAATAGTTGTACGTGAAAGTACAGAGATCTAGGTACATAAGGTTGATTGGAAGGCAAGCACAAGCACTATAGGTACACAGTAGGTTGGACCAGCATATAGGTTGTTGCATTTCACCTAACTAACAACTTTTATAATTGGTTCAGTATGTATAAACACTGAGTAAAAGCACCAAAATTGTTGTTGTTTTGCCGCGCGTGGTCCAACCGGTGTCGTAAAAAAGGTAGTGATTGACTTCAAGTTTGAAGTGACCCCCGACTTCAGTCGCAGAAAATGATAGCCATTTTGGCTCCAATCCTGCAATCAGTCTATGATTTTTAGCCAGACCTCTCTAAACTGCTACAGCCTTCGAGTCTGATCTTGCATCCAAGTAGAGAGCATGACTCATCGCCAGCTTCACTCACTGTTTTCTCCGCCAGTGTTGTGCGAGAATGGGTCGCCCTCCCAGTATTTGCGATCCTCCGACCCACCGCCCGACATCCAACGGTTGCCTCCGCCGCCACCGCTTGTTCCTCCGCCTGGACGAAAAAGAAATAAATAAATGTGATCATAAATAGTGGTAGCTTCGCAGTATATTAATTTAATATGGGCTTGATTTTACATGTTGGTTCGTTCCACCCGTAGCCCCCGTTAACGACGTGGGTGGGTGACTTGTTCAACAAACTTATCGTTTAATGAAAGCTTATCTTTGCGGCATGTGCCATGGATGCGCCGTGTACTGCGTGTAGGGTTATGGCACAAAAATATTTTGAATATATCCGGAGAAAATCGACATATGTATTCATGTATTTGCACAGGTCAACGCTCATGCACCGGCACCAGTCATATGCGGTGTCCAGGACTTTGCATACGCGAAATCCAAAAATAAAATTGCTTGCGACCACGCACCTCCGCCACTCGTGCCACCTCCTCCTTCTCCTCCTCCATTCCAACTACTTCCTCCACCTGATGTTCCACGATTATTCCACCCGCTGCCACCGCCCGACGTACCGCCTCGGCCGCCGCTTCCTGTTTAAATGAAAAAAATTGCAAAAATGGGTAAAAATCACAACGGGGTAGGATCAACTTTGAGGGCAACTCTATAGTACAACGACGAGTATGTTGTCAGGCAACGAGTTCGCCGACGACAAGCCAAGTGCTGATCCAATAATAATCGTGGTGTCGTTGCCTTCTAAGTGGATACCGGCCAAAGACGTGTGTGCAGTGAATTGCCGGTTTCGCCTGGTTTGTCGAGACTAACAACCCAGAATGCACTCTGGGCAGACAACGAGTTCTATGACACTCAAACAAAACTGTTCGCTCGTATGTGCAGATCGTCGAATACATGCCCGCCGTCGTGGAGAACAAAAAACACATTCTTTGGTCATATCGTGCTTGCGAAAGCAATCAATCGCAATTTTGGAGCATAAAGAAAGCAAAGACCACTCCCAAACCTCCACCGCCACTTCCGCCGCCTCCAGTACCGCCACCCCAATTGTCTCGGTTCGGGTACGGATCGTTCCAATAATTTGAATTACCGCCGCCTGAACCACCGCCACCGGTACCACCTGCAAGAAATAGCTTCGAGATATTTCTCAGCAAAGACAATTCGCCTGACTTATCAAGGAATACGGTATACATGGTTACGTACCTGAACCACCCGTCTTTCCATGCGTCAGTCTATCGCCGTTGCAATTGTTGGTGCTGCACACAAAACACGCCACGCCGTCGTGATACCCGACCGCGTTCGAACACCGGTCGTTCACACAACCGCGTTTGGTTACTGTAGAACTTGCCTGATTTTCAAGCGGAGAATCGTTTTTAAAAACCCAGAGATTCTAAGCCAAACCTTTGCCACTGAAATCCTGAAACTGATAGCACAGCTGATTGCCATAGGCACACTCCTCAGATCTCCACATGGCCCGATCATTGCATTGATAACTGGTGCACGTGTAACAATGCAGACTCTGTGCTGAAACATCTGGTTTAACTTCCTTTTTGCCAAGAAAAAACCTGAAAAGGGCATGAAAGAATCAACACAAACCTGCGGAGATCAGGGTTGCCAGCAGAAGTGCCCATGGCACCGTTTCCCACCTCAGTGAAGTCATTTCTTTGACTTTTCTGTCTGCGACTTCAAACTTTGAACCTGAAATTGTTTTTTTTTGAATTTTTACACAATATCGTAGGAAACGTCGTTAGTCATGCTAAAACGTGCATCTGCTGATGCTATTGTTGTTGGGTATGTAGTATTTTGTAGTTGTACACCTCGGATGTATAGGTATGCACTTAGTGTTTGGTTTTGAAAGTTTGGTGATAAGAGCGGGGCTAGATGGATGGCATGCAAAAAGCATTGTGACTGTTTTGTTGACATAAAATCTGACTCGGCTCGGCATGTGTTGTGCAACTTTGTATGTGTCAGGGTGGATCACCTTCGCTGATACAGTACAAAATGAGTTTGTACTCTTGCCCAATTTTGGTTTCAGAATGTACAAAGCGATGTGTTCAAACCTGTAGTAAGTGTTGCTCAGTTGTCTAGTTCTTGATTGTGCCTGTTTGGCATTGAGAGAAACTGCAATTTCCAACTTGAATCCTAATGAACGCAAGCGCTGTTGTTTTGCGCCAAATTTTATCACATATTGCTGGTAAATCACGAGTTCACAAATCAAATCACTGTACACAAAACATAGAACAAAAAAACAGCCCATGTGGAGATGACACATCAGCAAGGTCAAAACAATAGATCAGCCAAGCTGAAATAGCTCGTTCTGCCGGAGCCTGCCCCTCCAGAGGTACCACCGTCAGTACCTGAACCTCCACCCGAGGTGCCCGAGCCGTGACTAAAGCTTCCAGCACCGGAACTGGATCCGGAACCGCCAGTACCAGAATGCATGTCGCCATGCCCCGATCCACCACCTGACGTGCGAGAGTTTGAGTTACCGCCACCAGAGGTACTGGAACGAGAACCGGATCCGCCACCCGACGTGCCACTGCCGTGACTCATGTGTCCGGCACCCAGCCTTGTTGGATCAGGCACACTCCGGCCACCCGCGCCTGAATGGATGTCACGATGGGCGGAGTCGGAAGACGTGAACGGATTCGAGTTGCTACTCGTTCCACCAAAATGGACACCCGACGGACGACTTCCGGTTCTGGAGGTTCCGGAGCCCCACGAGCTGCCGCCGGAAGTGCCGGAACTTCTTGAGCCGCCACCCGACGTGTGACGAGTGCCCGACCCACCGCCGGACGTGCCACTGCCGTGACTGAGTGCTCCACCAGCTGAACTGTGCGTGTCACTGTGGCGGGCTGAAAAGAACGTTTAATTGCAAGTTTGATCAACCATTCGTTGACTCTATGCAGAAGAATTATCGATAATCTGCCCGAACTTTCACCGCGTCTTTGTCCCCCAATATTTGAAGCTCCACCAGTGAGCTCGTGGTTCACACTGCCACCGCCTGAAGTACCGGTGCTCGATGAGCCACCACCTGAGGTGCCAGAACCGTGACTGAACGATCCACCTGATCCGGAACCTCCGGTACCGGAACGACTTGAACCGCCAGCTGAAGTGTGACGAGTACCTGACCCGCCACCGGATGTTCCACTGCCGTGACTGAGTGCTCCACCAGCTGAACTGTGCGTGTCACTGTGGCGGGCTGGAAAACAACTGTAGAGTTACACTCAATATACGGATTGTCTTTCGTTTCAAAAATGAATATTTTATGTAAAGAAAAACAGGTAAAATATTTTCTTACCTTCACCGCGCCTTTGCCCACCAATATTTGATGCTCCACCTGTGATCGCGTGGTTAACACTGCCACCACCGGAGGTTTCAGAACCGAAACGCGAACCGGAACCTCCGGTACCGGAATTTATATCATGACGGTTTGATCCGCCGCCCGAAGTGTGACGAGTGCCTGACCCACCACCGGATGTGCCACTGCCGTGACTGAGTGCTCCACCAGCCGAACTGTGCGTGTCACTGTGGCGGACTGGAAATCAACTCTTCGATTGCTATTCGTCTCCGTCGCCAAAAATGTATATTTTCAATTACAAAAAGGTAAAATCTACTCTTACCTTCACCGCGTCTTTGTCCACCAATATTTGATCCTCCACCCGTGATCCCATGGTTGACACTGCCACCGCCTGACGTACCGGTGCTCGATGAGCCACCACCTGAGGTGCCAGAACCGTGAGTGAACGATCCACCGGATCCGCCACCCGAAGTGTGACGAGTGCCCGACCCACCACCGGATGTGCCACTGCCGTGACTCAATGCTCCACCGGCCGAACTGTGCGTGTCACTGTGACGTGCTGAAAGTCAAACTACATAGCTACACAGCTCGACAACAAAATATACGGGTTCAACCAGCAAGCAAAGTGACAAGCAAACCCCGCAGGCCCACGCGATAAATTCAAATCAAAAATGTTGCTCAAATATCGAATTTGTTGATATGCTCGAGCAACAACCGACCATGACCCGTGCTTCGTCCATCGGCAGCATTCGACGCTCCGCCAGTTGCATGATGTTGACTCGCGTGTCCACTAACTGATTGTCCATCATCAGTGTCGTCCAAAAAGTTGTTGTCCACCGACCTGCCCACCCTCAGTGATCGAACGCGACCCGCCCGACCACCGTGGCGGCGATGTTGATCCAGCACCAAACGTCCCGACGGACGCAGCGTGTGGAAATCGCTGCAATCCACAAAACTTTATTTATGTTTCTTTTAGTGTCACTAAGATTAGTTGACGAGGATGAGCTAAAGTCTGATTTAACTACCATACCATACGTAGCGGGGTCAGTCATTTACGCCACGGGTGGGCAACTACCAACGAACAACGACTCCTTTTCCGCGTGTCAAAAACTAGCATCAAGATTGAGATACTTGTCACACACCTCGCCCAGACATCGGTGTCGGGCGACGACCTGTTCGCTATTTTCAGTTGTTTGACTGGACCAGCGTAAAGCTGCTCATAAGAAGCAAGCGTAACGAAGGTCGAGTTAACCTCAATTACCCGCACATTATTGGAAACAAACGCGACCCGGACCTCCATGCCAGCATGGCGCTACCGCTCTCAAACTACATATATAGATCCAGCTGCACCACTCTAAAACTCCTGAACTCACTCTGGATTCGCATATATCGTCTCAACACCCGGGTTCAGTCTTGTGATCCTGGCAATGCCGTGGAATGGATTGGTGGATGGTTTACGGTAGTCGCCGACATTGTCGACGAATTTGCTCTTTCGGCTCGACGCCCGCGCCGATGGACCGGAGTTGACACCTGCAATATATCATGTGGATGCAACACACAAAGCGTCAAAACGTCGATATTGGACCTTTGGGATTTTAACCAGCTTGAGATTTGCTGATACATAACAGACCCACACCTTATTATGTTAGAGACGAATATTGACCAGCATATTGGTTGTTCCCAAACATCCAACAAGGACTTCTTACGCTTATCGAAATAGACGACATCATCAAATCTCACTCGATGGTTCAAAGTTCAAATAAAGCCTCGTGACTATGCAGTTGAGTAGCAAGATCGAACAACCGAACCAATTGGTTTGTCGAACCAAGTAAAGAACATGAGGCAAAAGCAAAACAGGCTTCACGTCAAAAAAAGATATAAAATGCCTAAAAAACTGTGCGATGACTAACCACCGCTCAGACTTTCATGTTGATTGCAGAAGTCAGTGTGTCGACAGGACATACATGCCGCGGCCAGGTGGTAACCAACTGCATCAGCACACGACTGTGGCGCACAGCCCATTTTCCAGGCTGAAATTTTGCTGATGAACTTGAAACACATCAAGATTAATTGACGAGCTTACGAACAACAGAGAGCACTGCAGTAGCACAAAATCCTGTCTTTACTTTACTTTTTTGCGGTTACTTACACTGGGGATCTCCTGGTATGGTACAGTATACCGCACATCATCGTCTGCAGTTACAAGGATTCTCCACACGTTGGTTTGTGTGGAATAGCATTTATTCTGTGATAACACACGCCACCGGGGATACTAGTCCGCCATTCCGTTCTGCTTTGTCGAAAAGTTAGCAGATGCTTGAAACAAAGACAAAAACAACAAACTTGTGTAGTTGCTATGAAAGAACGTATAACAGACGGCGTCAGCCGTGTCGCACTGTTCCCATTGCCAGGAACGCGTGTCTCCGCAGTTTCCCATGCCCAAACACGCGTAACAATTTATGCATGAACCTGACATAAAGATCAATTTGCTGTTTTATTTTCAGATAAAGTTAAAAAATAGCGATTTTGAGAACACAAAACTGACCAAGGCTCACAAACGTGAGCAAGACCGACGAAACGAGCATCCATTTCATTCCTCTCATTTTTGGTTAACACTGGGGATATGTACGTAATTGTCAAATTTCGTTTTGCTGATAAAATTATGAAGTTCTCAAATCCAGATTATCGCTTTTATCTCCTGTAATGAGTGCGTGGGTGATGTTTAACCTTGGTGTCGGCAAAAATATATGAGCAAAAGAACGTGAGGTGTGTTTACGTTTCGGCCAATACTCTTCTCGACAGGTTTACAACTTTCCATTTGGAGCAACAAACGCATTCAAATTCAAGTTCATCAAACTTATTTGCTTGGCACCGGAAAATCACTGCCTGAATCTCTTGGTGTTTATACCACTCTTGTGTTTGCCAAACGCATTTTTATCACTTTTCCGGTCCTGATTTCGCGCCGCGTTTAACCCACGCGATGTTTAGTCTCATAACTTATAGATCAACAATAAACACCCTCCTCCGGGTTTATGCGCGTTTTTTGTGCGCCGAAAAGTGGTTTTGAGATAATTATACCTGAACGTTGAGGTATAAAGTACTTTGTCGCAGTTGACTGGTTTTGAAGGTGTGAGGAGGTTATTAGACTACAGGTTGGGTAGGTTTTAATGCGGGGCGAACGCGTTTTGTGTGAAGGAAAACAGGATTTATGTATACATTTTTAGTGAAAAGTGAAAATGTGCACACGCATTCATGAAAAGTGAACTTGAACTTGTGCTGGTCGATTGAATTGGACTGGCCGTTTGAATGGAATGGACATATAAAGAGCGTTCAACGCTCGGTTTGAACGCAAATCAAAGGTTGCAGCAAGGAGGCCATGGATAAACATGATTTCGAGTATACGTATATTGTTTCAATAAAAAATAATATGCGATCAAGCAAAACGCGGCTATTGCTTTTGTGACACCAAACACTTTATCAAGTACTTGAACCATCGTTTCGTAGAATCAAAACATCACTCAGCATGACGCAATTTATTTGAAGAATGTAGCTCTGGATTTAAAAATTACACTTATTCAATGTTCAATAAATCACAAATTTTATAGACTTTCAAAAATCTTCAACGTCTTCCTGTTTCGCCAGTTTTGACGCCGGAATCAGACGACGGCGTTCTGCTGGGCACATGTGCAGCTCCTGAGATGAAAAAAATGTGAAGGTCATAAAAAAAGATGTGGCTGCATGTAACTTTTTTGCTTTGCCTCCATCAGTATGGTTGTCAAAATCAGCGAAAAGAAAAGTTTGACGGGAACATTTACCGGACAAATCTTTTTCGGATTCAATTCGACGGCCACGGTTTGGAAGAGCGCCGGCAAATACGTCTCCAACAGACCGTCACACTGAAACGAGATGACAATTAGCTTAAAACGCTTTAAATCACATCCAGAGGCAACGACGTGCCTCTTTTCGCATATCACCCTCCAATTCGTTGCAAATGTTCTCCACAATATGCACAATATCGTCCTGAATGCTTGGGTCGCTGAAACATCACAAGACAAGATGAGTGTTGTGAATTACGTGAGTGTGTCAGTACATTGTCGTAAGTTTCTAAATTGAAATGCGAGCCGAGGCACGCAAAAATAAAATTAAAATGTGAATTAAGTTATTCAAATGTGGCTCGCGGCGTCAACCTCAGTTCATGCTGCAAGAACTCAGCGGTTAGCGTGCATGCTTCGCACAGCACGGCCGATTTTTGCGCGTGGGTCATTTGGTGCAGCGAGCGAGCTGTAAGAAAGGGTGGTCCGAATTTAGCTAACCTTCGAATGCAGAATATGTGTGTTTTTTTCAAAATGACAGTGTATACTCTGACACTACTTTTGGAAGAAACTTTTCAAGCACAACTTTGCCTGATCCGTGATGCACAGGCAGCTCTTGGCTTCCCAGCTGAGCTTCGGAGAATTAGTACTGAGCGGCTGGTAGTCACGTGACCGCTGCACACATGCATAGTGCGCTTTGGGGATCAGGCAACGCGCTTGAAAAATTTCTCCCAAGCGTATTGTCAGAGTATACCTATGTATGTAGTTGCCACAATGTCGGTATGCGTCCCCAATTAACTCAACCAATTAAAATTGGACCCTATTACCATCGGCGGCAGTGCACAGATGCAATGCGTCACACACTTTGTTCGCCTTCACCTCGTCGACCGCCATAAAGAGCACCGATCGCAGGTACATGTTGAGGAAGTCGTTACACCCGTCCTTGTAGCTGTCCGGTAGCACCTTGTTGCACACGACCACACGCAACAACATTGAGAGAAGATCCTGACACGAAACAGTCAAAGGTTTCGGTTATAGTGGACGCGGAACAAACTCTGCCTCGGTCGCACCAGAGACTTTTTGAGGACGTAAAGTGATTCTTACTGATGTCGCTTATCTTTGCCAATCCGTTATAGGGTGTGACATGGACGAAAATTGTGGATATGTCCAATAATATCCTAGGTTCAGAAAGATCCCGTGATCCAAAAGTCAAATCACCGCAAGTTTGATGCGCCCTGCCAAGACTCGAACTCGTGTCATTTGGCACGTCGCTCTACTGAACCACTAAGCCACGCACACGTACCAGCACTTCTCCATCCTTGATCAAATCGACGAGTCCGGCGACACCGATTTTGCACAGAATACAGCCAACGTTGATGCCTACTTTCGTTTGGATGCGTTGCAGGAATCGGGTGCTCGCGTCCAGTCGTGGGGTTTGTCGCGCCGGCAGACCGCGATGGAACGTCTGAACGAAGCAACGAATAAATTCCTCAAAAATTAAATACTACACAGTATACCGGGTCCAATATTCCTGACTGAATTTCACGTTTCGCCTGCGCATTACTGCGACACAGTAAGCAAGGCCAAGTGTCACTTCCATTCTGTATGAATGCACACGGCTTGCACTCAGGTGGTATAAATTTTAGACCGACGATTTGTGTGCACATGCTTTGCATCGTATGGTTGTGCAAACGGAAGTGAAACACGCATGCGGCCTACTGCTTCTGAATGAACGAGGACTCAAAGCGCGTGCTGTTTCAAGTCTCGAACAGCAACCTGTTGACGCTGTACGTCACCTTTTTGGCACAATCTGGCATCAATGCAAAATTTGACACCACAAACCGATCACTGTTACCACAGAAGGTTTCACAACAAACGGATCATCTCTATGAAGCGGGTTGCGAACAAACCACATCGCTCAGGGTTTTCAGGGTTCAAGTAAAAGAAAGGTAAATTTATTTACCCTGTGAACGGCAGGCAACAGGCGCACGAGACTAGTTCGGCGTTGGGCAGCGGCCGCTTGGCACATTTCCAGCTCGACGCACAATTGGTGCGAGTCTTGCATCAGTGCCAGTAGCTCGTCCCAGGCCATCGGGAAATACCCGTTCACGTACTCCTTGCACTGCAATTTTAAGTTTGGCGTGGTTTTCTTTCTCATAATTATTGCGATGTTAAAAATATAAGCACGCACTCAAAAAACAACTGATTAAAAATCACGTTAGGCAACCTTGGTAGCCGAGGCTCCGCTGAAAATTTCGTCACACGCCGTGTCCAGCGCCTGTAGCACTTCGTCCTGAATCAACTTTGATTTTAAAGAACAAAGTGCGACGAAAATATGCATTTGTGTTTAACAGGTAATATACTTAATCACAATTAATTAATCGTTCTTAATTGCAAACAAGATTAAATGATCAGCATCTTTTATGTCCCACCTTGGTACTTTTTTCGCTCATGATCGTTTTCAGTTCGTTCACCACAAACTCACACTCTTCGCACACAACATCGTTTCGCTTAAAAAAAGTTTTTAAATCTTTAGCTATTGAAAAGTTCCAACTCAATCAACCACTGACCTGTTTGGAGAGCATATTACTAGTGTGCATGAGCAACACTCGCAGATAGTGCGGCAGATGCACGTGATGTCCACATAGACCGATCGTCTCACAGGCCTTCTCGGGATCTCGCTGCAAAACGGTTTTGTGTTAAAATATATCAATGTACATATTCGTAAAATGTTCACCAAAATTTTGTAAGCCTACACGTACCAGGAACGGCTCAGCACGATGGATTAGAACGTCGAGGTTATCGACCATCACTTTGCACTGAAAGTTTGGAACGAGGATAGTTGTCGAAACATCAGCAGATCAGTTTATCCGTAAATTTACCTCGGCGGCTTCGTCTCCTCCCAAATAATCACAGAGCATCTTCAACGCTAATTTGAATTCTTCCTGTAAAATGCGTCAACTGATTTCAAAGTTCTTCGAAAATACATTTTAGTTGCCCGGAAGCACGCAGGGTGCAGCACAGCACGGAGAATCTATAGGTGTATTATACGCTCCGCAGCAGGGTGCGTAAAGTGTAACAGGTTTACCAATTTCTCAGCCGATTTCATCATTTGTTCGAGTGCGTGTGCAAGCGCTTTGCATTCATTGCACACACGCTCGTCACTGATGTCTTCATGCAGGGGACGCAGTTGACCCTGAAAAATCAGGCAAATCAAGCACCAGCAGTTGGAACGGATAATGTTTCACAACTGGTATAAAAACATGATATCCTCACATTGGCACCACGAACGAGAATGTAGTCGAGAGCGCTCGGACGTCGGTTGTCCTTTGGTGTGTGATTGTTGGACCGAGCCGACGCTGATACAAGTGCTACGGCTGCAATATGAGATCATTTAGGACAACTTAGATCATAACAAACAGTGTTGCGCGAATGCTGATTACAACTGACGCTTCCTAATCTGTCATGGAATCTAAGCCAACGTTACCAGTTTAGGAGGCGAAAAAGTTTCTAAAATTTCTTTACTTTTAGGTCTTACCTGCAGTCAACGCCACCGTCAAAACGTAAAGCTTCATGGTTGAAACAAGAATGAAATTATGTGTTCCCACTCTGGAAAAATGAAACCGTTTCTCGGCCAGACTGTTTTTAGGACATAATACCCTTTTAGTATGACTTTGTTGTGTTGACACAAACAAAAAATATAAAAATGTTGCACTTTGTATGAGACTAGTCACTGTATACAAGCTCGTGAATGACTGTTGACACGTGTTCCAGGAAAAGTATTGAATCTGATTACCAGATCACAAAAGAATTGCTGAAACCATAGTCGAACAACTCCAAGACAGGACAAAGTTCAAGTTTTCGCTGAATCAATGAAAATTTCAATCATTTCAAAAGCATTGGCGCTTCACAAAAAGGATTGATTGATTTTTAGCAGTCGATGAAATTTGCACGTGATGTTGTGTGCCCAGCCAAAACATTGTAAGCACCGAAAAATCGACATAGACGTTCAACCGAACAAAAAACTGCAATCGCATTGAAATACACGTCACTCCGGCGCATCCGGTTGTATGACGAACTGGAACAGGTTGTTTTTGAGAACCAAATTCATGATGGTCCTTGTTGACCGAAGAGGTACCAAAAAGGAACTGGATGGAGCAAAAATATCGGATGATGTTTATGGCAATATAGGAATACGTAAATGACTAGAGAGGATGTTACTGTACTTGTACCTAACCTAGAGTGTGACCAACTGATAAGACCAACTGGTCAGGGAGCTGCAGTGATTTTTGTTGCCGATAACAAATATTTTTGCGTTACTGGCGCTTTTCAGCTCCGCTCGAGCTTGTTGAAAGTGTTTTGATGTGTAGGGGGTCGATTGTTTTTGCTCTTCAGCATGAGATGCGATTTATTTATCGACTTTGAGGATATAATCGACTTTATGCTGTCTTTCGGAGTTTCTAGTGATTTTTTATAAAAAAAACCAAAAACAGAATTATCGAGCAGAAGAACTTTATGTACATTATCGAAAACGAGCATAATACCAACAGACAAACACGGTAGTCATGAAGCATAAAGCAGCACTTGTGAAAGGTCGGCAGCACGATTGGACAGGAAAATATTGCTGATTCGGGTTCATTAGAATGTCTTTGATCATTCCGAATTCGCCGTTATCGGCCGGGCAACTGATGGAAAGAACTTGACAAATCAGGGAATGCAGATCCAATAGTCGGCTGATCGGTTTGCGGTAGCCGCGCTTGAAAACTGAAAAAACGTGGATTGTACAGCAATGTGCTTATTTAGTTGTCCGTC
Source organism: Rhynchonema sp. JSB1_4 (assembly GCA_030248065.1). Classification (NCBI taxonomy): domain Eukaryota; kingdom Metazoa; phylum Nematoda; class Chromadorea; order Monhysterida; family Xyalidae; genus Rhynchonema; species Rhynchonema sp. JSB1_4. Next base: position 20,667 of record JASAMV010007781.1, on the reverse strand, counting down.
TGGACGTTTTTGCTTTCGCAGGCGGACGGTGCACCAGGTCATCGTCAGTCGAAACAACGAGTGATCAGCGTGTACAAACAGCCTAAGACAAGAAGCAGGTGAAACGATAACACGTTGGCCGACCGGGTCTGCAGAAAAAAGCACAAGGCAAAGGCTTAGTGTCGTGTCGGCCGCCAACAATGAGCATAAACCGCGACACTTAGGATCTTCAAGACAGATTAACCAGAAATAAACCATGGAATTCGTTACATCTCGCTCAATACCTGGTCCCGAAGCAAGCAGAATGCCCAACATGTCTGGATATTCGTGGTTGTAGCCACTGGCGGCACGAACTTCGTCGGTCGTCGCTGGTCCGGGCACCTGTTTGCCGGCTTTTCTCTGTAAAATAAGATGTTTCATCCATCTCGCTTGACACGACAGGCACTATTACTCTTTTTTCAAATTGTCGCAGTAGAATGCTGGACCCAACCGTTCGAATGTAATACTCCAATTCAGCCACCAATATCAGTTCGGTGATTGTGTCGGAATTTTGATAATAATTGAATGATTTTGGCATGTCACTGACTCGCGGGTCGGTGTAGTAGACTTTGACGCCCGGAATCGGGTTGCCGTGACGCAGCGAGTCGAAAATCTGCATGGTTGGAGAATTATGTAGTGTCTGTAATTTGGTTTGCTATAGAATATCTTAGATATCAGTGGCCCCCTTTGCGGCCTGCTGTCTGAGATGAGTGGTACAGCAGGTCACAGTTAGAAAGTTAGTTAGTTTTATCGATCAAATACGATAGGGGTATATAAAACAACCGCTCAAGGCGTGACACAAGTGATATATAGCCTGATGAATTACAGTGTAAGCCGGTAATAACTAGACAGAAACATGATGACAAAAGAATCAACGCAGTAAAATGAGCACACAAGACGAATTATGGTGAGCACAGACGACAAATAGTAAAGCATGATTGCCTAACAACACAGACCACGACATGTGACAAAAACACTATCGAAGTGGTTTTGTGCTGCCGTAGAACATCGCTACTCGCTGTCAGCGATATAGCGGTGAGAAAGCAACTGACTGGCTACCTGATCAAACGTGCGGTCAGTCATACGTGAAAGTCTGAGGGAGCCAATAGGCTTGATGACGTGCTGTATGTGTACGGTCCGGGCGTAATCCAAATGTGCAACCTACATACCGTATGCGTCAGGCCCTTGTTTGCGATCACGTGTTTCACAGCGCCGTAACCAATTGTCGTATTGATCAGTGTCATGTCCAAATAATCCTCCAAAAATCGTTGATTTCTTTCCGGCACACCCACCAGTCCGTGAGCGGACACCACGATTATGTTCAGATCGGGCTCGTGTTTGCGTTGAAAGTCCTGTTAATTAACGAGAAGTTTTGGCAACACGGAAGTTTTTTGGTGTCACGTGTGGCCGTTTGGTGGGTTCGCACTGACGATGACCTGGTACACTGTTAATCTGTGAAAACCGGTCGAAGCGGGCAGCATCCAAAAACACGCTGCACAATTCATCTTATATCCCAAAAGTTCTTGTGTGGTAAAAGGGTCCGCAAAAAATCAATGAAATGCCTTGGAAGCACATACAATGCGGAAACACTTCGAGTGTGAGTAAAGTGTTGAACAACGGCAAATCTTGTTTGAACAGTATTTTGCGATTGTTTGACGGTCGTAAGTTTGAGCAGCGTAAAACCAGTCGTTCTAAACTCTCACCTGCATGACAGTCAGGAACCGATTCAACTCATCGATCGGATTACCCTCCAACGCCAAATCGTTCAAAACATGGATGCCATTCGATTCGGCCGCTCGTCTGATCCCATCAAAATAGACCATCGTCAATTGATGGTGTCTGGTGGCGTTCTTGATTCGTTCAACCTTGGCGTAATTCAATTCCCGATCTGCGACCGGCACCGGCCTCACGTCATTGTAATTATCGTAATTATTGCTGGTCCTTGTCTGAGCCCGAACGCTGCTGCTGGGTTTCTCGCAAATGTCCAATTTCCATGGAAAGGCCATTTCGCAGATGAATGGCCAACCAAACACGGCCACGCGAGCACCGGAACTGCAGCAGAAGTATAATTTTGAGTATAAACAAAGAACATGAAACTTTTTTGCAATTTTTAACCGTTTAGCAGTGATGAACAGCGGCTCTCTGTCCTTCCACCAGGTTCGCTTCAGGTCCGAGGGTCTGGCACCCGCGAGGAAATAGGCGGCACGCGACGATGAATGGAAGTGGTTGGCCACTAGACCGTGCTCGCTCGGATATGTGCCTGCAAAGAATCAATATGCGATTTTCTTTTGAATTTTTTCAATGTTTTTTGATTTTGGGTACTGCAAGTGTGCTTATTAAGTAAGCATCGGAGGCGAATTATCGAACCACAACTGCACAGGAAGAATCTTAGGGAACGGATCATTCACAGCTCTAACTAAACCGGGCACCAAAGTTATGGATTTCGACACTTACAGAGCTGTAACAACTTTTGGCGGACGCGAATGCACCGGGACGCCACTCGGTTTTCACAAATTTCTGTTTGAGAACAATGTTGTGCTAGGGAGTTGGCAGTTAGCTTATGACCGAATTTTACGCTGGTCAAAATCAGCACTTCAACTTTATTAATGAAACCGATTTTAACAAAATTTGGGAAACCCATTGCGCATCAACGACAATAAGCTTCCAAGTGCAAAACGTCCGGTTTCATTAAGTTGACAAGATACTCGATGTTTCACCCCTCTTATACTAACCAGTAAGGAGACTCCATTGACTGGGTATGCTCTGAGTGGGGAAGACTCCATAGAGCATATCACACCAGACCCCGTCCCGTTCGAAATGTTGAAAGGCAGGCAACGTGCTGTATTGGTAGAAATTAGCACCCGAAAATCCGTCGACATAAACCAACAACAATTTGCAGTTGGACGGTTTGGGCAATAGGAGAAAGAAGTTGAGTAGTAGAAACATCAGTGAATCCATTTCTTGATGGTGTGCTTTAAACATGGAATAATTTTCAGCTGGCTCTGAAAACCAGAAAACAGCATATCTTTGAACCTCAATTAAGGGCCGTTAATAAATTCATCCCGCGATCTCGCTAACAGCTGTTCCAAAACCAGAGTCGACCAGGTGACAAACATAAATAATGCACAAACGCTCCAGGTGTGTGTGTTTTGCGAGCAATGACGTCGCTTTCGAACCAACTGACCTCACAACACCGAAACAAAGACAGAGGGTCGTAAATTTTCGGTTTCCGCACAGTTTGTAACATGATACATAATTTTTGCAGCTTTTGTTCGAAAAGTGACGGGTCTCTGAGAGAGTTTTCAAAAGTCACTGTGCATGTTGGCATAACTTCTGTTTAGTATGCGCAGACCGCAAGACGCCCGGCCGTTCGGTATGAAAGAAAATGGTACGATTGCTCAGCATTTGGAACAAAAAGAGTTCGAAAATACGGCAAAGGGGCACAAAAAGGGCCATTGATGTTTCGAAATATGCATAAACGAACGAGTCAGGAACATTGCGCAAAAAATGTCGACACGCAAAATCAGACCAATCTAATCTACTGTATACCTCATAAGGTATACACCAAAAGGTATGTACATATCGTTGTATACCTTTCCTGTTTTCGGATGAGTGACTTTTTGGACCGCTAGAACACACATCCTTGGCGGAAATTTGAGCGGGTTTATTTTGAGGCCAGCTTGCTAATGCGGGCTATGAAGCTCGGAGAATAAGTTTTGCGCAAAACTCTGCATGGAATTTGGGGTGCGTTCCGCTACGTCTGTGCCACGGTACACCGCACAGAGACTGCGCGTTTTATACGATGTGGGCCGATCAGATCAGATCAAATGATGGCAAACTAACGTGGCGCCAGTCATTTTTACGATTTTAATTCGACATGTTTCGGATGCGTTTTTGTGCGACAGCGAAGCTCTGGAGGAGACACAATTGTGCTGGGGCATAATAGGTTGGTATGCCAAGTGCTCCAGCTCAGCTGTGTTTGATTCTGAACCATACGCTGTGTGAATTCAGATTATTGGTGTTGAGAATTTGGGCATTTTTTGGCCAAAAACTATAGCTTTACAGCTCATGCGTGCAAAAAACATTTTGTGAGAACTTCAGGCACATCTGGTATGCCACAAAGAGAGGGTTTTGAGTCACTACGGATCAATTATACATTCAGTATGTACATACAGTTCCGGGTGCAATTCTAGGCTGAAAGTTGAACGCGCGTGCACGCGACTTCCTAGTGCTAAAACACGCCAGCGCACGCGCAAAACTTCGACTTTTGCCTATACTTTGCACTCTTTCGTACGCGCGTGCACGCGACTTCAACTTTCAGCCTAGAATTGCACCCGGTACTGTATGTACATGCATATTACATTGGACAATGTCCTCGCCATGCCTAGTTTCATGGTTTCGAAACCTGCAGTATCCAAACACAATCATTCAACTGGCCATGAGTAATAGTGGAACGACGCGCATCTACATAAGACCGCTCGTTAGCGTAATGACAGCCTAATCAGCGCACATTTAGTTGAGACAAAAGGAAAGCGGCTTAGCTGATAGCCACGCACAGGGTCACGTCATTGCGAGCAGTTTATCGGCTAAAGACGCACAACGGAACGGCACTAGCAGGCCTTCTGGTATTTTACTCCATTATCTGAAGTAAACTACAAACACATTGAACGGTTAGCCGTCAAACTTCCTTTGAGGATATCTTCAGTAGCTTTATCACCCCAGTCCTGGTCATGATGTAGTAATTCCAAGGGTGCACCGCGAAGCTATGGAATTGTATCCGCCGAGCTTGTCAAAAACGTGCCGCATTTCCGGGGGTGTATAATCCGTCAAAGAGCTTACACATTATAGCCGCACACGCATTTATGGCGCATTATCGCCGGAGCTTGGGGTGCCACCCACCGTGCGCGCAGAGTATCCACCCCCTGTTTTGTTATTAATGAATCTTCACCACCGAAACAGCATCGTGGACAACTTGTGGCCGTTATGAATTGCGTCAAATGGGCACAATACATCAGGGTTGGGCAAAAAAAAAACGACGGCGTTTTTTCTTAAAAAAAACGACGTTTTTTTAAAAAAAAACGCTTGGGTCGTTTTTCGTTTTTTTTAAACCCTGAATTTCCTTGATTTTCCCTGATTTTTCAGGGAAAGTACCCTGATTATCAAGGAAAATCAATTTTTTGTCCCATTTTTTTCAAAAAATTTTCGACCAATTTTTACTTTGTCGAGATACGTCGATATACGCAGTTTGACTTTCAATGATGACCCCGGCCAAAGTTGGTCCCATGATGCGGGTCTGATATGGGATCTTAACAACTCGCTAGAAAAGGGTTGAAACCCGTTTATTTTGCCTCAGAACACATAGAATTACTTCATTTAACCACGTTCTCTTCCCAACATGAGCGTTTTCCAATTTTTTGGGGGCATATTTTGGTCATCTGGGCGTTTTAAAAAAAACGTTTTTTTTAAAAAAAACGTTTTTTTTAAAAAAACGATTTTTTGAAAAAAAAACGTTTTTTGCCCAACCCTGCAATACATATGCACACATCACCCATTGGAAAACACTGACGACGCTGCAAATGTAGTGAACTCGGGATGAGCTCATCGTTTAAAGGATGACCAAACCCTCTATGACATGAAACAACACATAATCGTAGTGCTGTATTGGACGTCTTTGAGACATCCAGTGCACGACAAAGTTTCAAAAAAGTTGGTGCCAAAGCAAAGGATTCGATCCAATCCATTAGACCACATCAACTGACTGCAGTATGTATTTGTAAAAAATCAACGCGATCTAATCATAAAGCGCTATCGGTGCAGTGTTGGTCAATTTTAAACCGGTTCAATCGAAAGTGCGCTCTTGCGTGGTGACTGATATAGTAAAGTGTAACACCTCACCGGCCGGAAAAGTGTTTGAGAGTCGGATATAATGGATCTGAACTGTGGAAAACGTAACAAAGCAACTACAAAGATAAGTGAAGCGGAAAATCGAAATGAAACTGGCATGAAGCTTGCAATATGCACGCACTGCGGCATTGCTTCAAGTTCACTGCTGAAGTTCATGCGCACCCAAAAGCGAGTCAGATTGCACCAGTATACCTGATGCAATCTAATTTGCCGCCCTTGTCAGTTGCAGACCTTGTTGATAAAAATAATGAAAAGAAAGTTTGTGATTTGCGAAGGTAAACGCGTTAGAATAACCAAAATGTAATGATGTGGTCACACACAGTACAACTAAAGTCAGCTGATTTGGACAGTGCTTGATTATAAGACCTTTATACATAGGCAGAGAGCGCACCATGAAAAATAATAGAACACGGACCCACAGTATAAAACTGCATAAGCACGCATATGCAACCCCATGCCACATGCTCAGATACTTCCCTCGCAAGCTGGTGCAAGTTCAAGTTCACCTTGCATGGCATTTGAGTCCCCGCAACTGTGGTATGCGTATGCTGGACCAAACACTCGCATGTTCCGCCAAGAATAGGCTTTAATTTTTTCTGTCCTGCGGTTCAGAAGTGACTATTTCCTTGTATCGAACCACCAAACCATGAACGATTTTCTGTCTCGTAATAGAATGCCACGCCAAGCACAAACTTTAGAAATCGCACTGATGTGCCTACCCATCACGGTACGCGGCAAGCAAAGAAAGAGCTCCGTTATTAACTAAACACGTTTAAGCTTTGCTCACATGTTCAGTATTCAATAAAACGCTCCACCAAAACTGTCAGAACCAGCTGTACCTAGTGCATGTCCATAACTGAAAAGGGTGTTTGGAAAACTGCTCGCGGGCATTGCCGCTTTTACCACGCAGGGCACAACTGAGACTTACAATTCAGTACCACAATCTCATCTCCGCATTCACACCATAACACTGGCTAACAAGTTCTTGGTTCGTTGAACTGTATGCACCCAGGTCGGAAGCTGAAAATGCCATGCTCTTTACGAGGGTTGAAGGGATACTGCTGACGACCTTATGTTTTACCCGAACATAAAACAAGCTCGTGTGTTTTTTGGGATCACGTGGTCATCGGGAGTATTAGCACTGACGATGACCTGGTGCACCGCCCGTCTGCGAAACGGGCACCCAAAACAGAAAAACAGCAGGTCGAGACGGGCACCCAAAACATGCTGCACAACTCATTCTGAAAAGGCGAGCTAAAAACGTTCATCAAACTAAGGAGAGGGTGCAGAAATATAAACTTGAGGAAAGATCAAAAAAGAAGGAATGAAGCGCCAAAAAGATAAACCGGTTAAACGCTGCATAATAGACCACATATCGCATACATGACGGCAAACAAGTGCGCTTGTCCCAAAATGGATCAAATGCCGCCAAAATAGAACTCAGAAAACTATTCGCACATGATTTTGGTTCTGGAAACAAGATAAGCTGTGAAAGTTGGATGTGTATCATGCCTGCATTTGTGTGTGAAACTCACGCAGCGCAAAAGATAAGGTCTTTTGTGTTTTGATGAGGGAAGAAACGCGCTCTGCTAACAACAAAGTAGCGGAACTACAAAATTGAGTTCAACTCAATTCAGAATTCACGCAAACAAGCCGCATGTTTTTTTACCAGAAAAATCTCAGCCAATGGAATTTATGCGATTTGTACAATGCAATTCACTTATCACTGTGTTGCGCCATCGTCAAAGGAAAATGCCGAACCAAAGATCCGGTTTTGGAATTGTCATGCGTTTTGGGAAATGAGAATTGACAAACTCAAGGTTGTCTCCGCACAGTACCTACTTTGGCATCGCTTTATCAAGTTTCAAGGTCGTTATCGTCTCGTGATTAAAAAAAATAATAAGAAACAAATATGGCCATGAGAATGAGGATAATATGATCATAGGTTCAGTGCTCTTAACCGCATGCGTGCAGTGATTTGTTAAACAGAAATATTTTATCGAAGTTGCGATTGTGGTTTCTTTCGTACATATATGTACATACATATACCTACCTAATGGGTCAAGGAACGAATGTCGCAGCAATACGAAGCATTTTGCGGAAAAGGAAGGAAAGGAGGGTTCTTCTCGGATCCTGTTTCTGAATCGAATGCCTAATTGAGCGAGAGAAACGCGTTTTCAACGCCACAAGGGCAACAACTAAAAACTTGTTATGGGATGACTTTCTCCTTTGGACGCTAACGTCAAAATACAGGGGGGGCTTCTGTCAGAAACACTATATCGTGTTTGTAGGCCATCTGATATGTGATCATCTCAGCTCGTCAACTAAAGTCGTCAGTTCAAACAGCCTGGAGCGCGAGCAATCATTGCGTTGACTATTCTAGTTGACCACATGAGTTGACCACATATCAATAAGCCCGTTTGAATTCGACCAAAAATGACTCGGCGCAGGCTTTTTGTGGGCAAATTTGCCAGAGGCGTTCGCACTGACGAGCCCTGGTCTGTCTGCGAAAGCAGGGCGAAGCAGACCAACATTACTGCACTCAGCACATGAGCATGGCATAATATTCAATGTGGTGTCAATCTTGCTTAATTTCAAAGTTTTATCCATCAACGTTTTGGCTCAGTTATTATCTGGCTATCAATCGCCAGATGCTGCACGCACGGTTGTGCTGGAACTGCGGCATGAGGAATGGAAAATCACAGTTTTTACACCAGCATGCATACATACAGTGAGACCCATGCAAACAGGCAAACTATATTTTTCACAAGCACAATATTCAAATCATTCAAGTGAGTTTCGTCTGTAAATAAAATCGGGCGCGATCCAATCAACCAATGTATAGCCGACCGTTGGCATGAATTCACGCAGGAAATAGAAACGGTCGTGGTCGACCTTCGTGCCATTCACTTGGGTCATGTTGATGTGCATTGGGTCACACAGATTGCATTCGATTTGAACGTAATCGACTGTGATGGAATGCCACTGTAAAGGTACATAGAACGGAAGGACGATTTGGTTGAAGATCTTTTACGTTAACACTTTAAGGGCTCGTTCGAGTCGATGTTCCAAAACACACAGAGCGAAGCAGGTCTTGATGTTCTTTTGTTCTTTGTTGCGTCAGAGAATGAAATATAGTTGGGCCTTTACAACAGTGGCAAAAATAATTCTAGCCCAGATACCATTCGTGCCCCAAAAGTCAGGTATAGATGTGAGATGTGAATTTGACAGGGACTGAAACTAATCGAAATCATGCGGGCCAGGACGGGATTTAACAAATTCATAATTAGATTCGTTACCGGTATGGACAACAGCAGCGACACTTCGGCGCCATCCACATCGATGACGAACCAATCGAATCGCGTCCACCCAATCGCGTCGATCAACGCGGACATCGGCACCGCCGTGCATTGATTATTGTCATCGAGATCGATCACAGTTGGATCGGAGTAGAATCCGAGACATGCCTATATTGTTTGGGACATTTTATTATTGTTATGTACCTGAAAACAAAGCAGAATTTTGCTCAAAAATAAACGTAATGGTCCAACATTGAGCGAATAGGCCTTGCGATTTCTGGTTCGCAGCAGTTTGTAGCGCGATCGCATCGGTTCAATGAGCACACCAGTCCAATTGTAGAACCGCATGAAAAGTAACGTGTTCGAGTAGGATACACCGTCGTGTGCTCCAACCTGTGATCAACAAATCTAACGAATACTGCGATTGCAGATGTAAACTTTTGTGAAGAAGCCTCTTTTTGACGAAAACCACCGCCAAACGAATTCATTAGACTTGCCTCCAAGAAACGACCGTTACGTTTGTGTTTGAAATATTTGTTGGCCATAATCGGTGCCTGACCGAATTGTGAGTAATGTTCGTAGCCGACGGGCAGATCGGGACTAGGTTGACCGGCCGGCAGATTGTAACGTAGTTGACTGGGGGGTCGAGGTGTCGACGTACCCACTCCACCGATTCCACACTGTGATACGCGAACCGGTGAGGTGTTGATGTGCGGGGCTTGAAACATCCACTTGTCAAATGATGAGAATGAGTGCTTTGAATCACCATCAAGGACTAACTGTGCAGAGAGCTGGAGTTGGAGCTGAGAGCCATCTGAGTGTCTTGCCGATCAAGAGCAGAATACCAACAGCGATGGTGATCGCACAGAGCAGATTTGAGCGCATTATGTGTGAATGAAAATTAGAACTCAAAATAATTGCACTGCATATTTAGCTTTCTTGTGGTGGAGTTATACGTAGGTATTTCAGCGTTGTACACTCAAGGCCGCCCACAAACACGAAAATTGGAAAGGTGATAAACTATGCCTCAACGTTTCCAATCAATTTGTGAGGCGCAACAATTAAAGGAAACTATTTACGCAAAATAGTGGGCGCATAAAGCAGTGCGCAACCGTTGTTAATTTCCAAAGCACCACAAGCAGATCACATGTAATGTACTGGCACTCACATGCACGTTCTATTATTTGCTTTGCACAGTTTTTCAAAATACAACCGATATCCCTAAAAATAGGAATCAAACTGTTGTATCATATATTCAAATTTATTGTAAAGATTATTACTGTAATCAATTTCAGTTTTCAGATCATGGACATTCGTCATGTACCGATAGTGCTGAAACGTTTGTGCCGTCACATCGCGACAGCCAGACACGTGCGTACACTGTTGTTGCTGCTGTTCACTGCGGTTGCTTTCTGCATTCTTATGATATCATCTGGCGGGAAAATGTGGCGGGACGAACAAGCACAGTGAGCTTATGGCGATGTTTGGAGTTGTGTGCTTCAAATATTTTTCATATTTTTCTTTAAATTTTAGGGAGCTAGACCCGATCTTGAACATGGATGATATTCTGCCGATAGGACACAAGTATAAATTGGCGTCGCATGAAGAGAACCATGACAAAGACGATGAAAATGCGAATGTGGTCACAGACATCACCAATAAGCAGACGTGATTCTAGTCGTTCTGCTGGTAGAGTTCCTTGCGAGACTGAGTAATCACCATGTTTGATGTCACCCTTTTGAACATAGTGAGAAAACATGGTGTTCTTCATATAAAACACCTGTTTTCCGCATAAAAGCTTTGAGCGATGTCTGTGACTTCTGCACCACAGCAGCTGCTCGACGATGACATTCGCTGGGCGCACAGACTGCACCAACAGCAACAGGCAGCCAGACATCAAGTGCTCTCCAAGCATCCACCAATTGACATATTCATTTACACCGTCGTTAGTATTAATCGCATTGCAACCAGCTCTATGATGTTTCAATGAGGACGTATAGCATTTCATCAAGGTACCGACAGTTTGGTGCTCCACACCGTTGGTGCGTGTGGGCAATGTGGTGGACGGGGGCAAGTGGATGTGCCGACCGTGGCGGTTGAAACCGGCATGTACGATCTACTCGTTCGGCGTTGGGAACGACAGCACCTGGGAACAGCAGTTGTTGGAGGCGAGTTAATTTTGAATAATGTGTACACGTGTTTTTTTGTTCAATAACCGTTGTATGATTTTCATTCAGATTCAGCCCTCGTGTCGAACCTATTCCTTCGATCCCAACCCGGACTATGCAGCTCTGTTTGAAGGGAAACCCAAGTAATGGATTACTGTAATCTTGTGATTATCATCAGAATCAACGATCTCGCGTACCTGTCCTTATAAATTGAGCATGAACTTCCGTCCGTACAAATTGGGTGCAGTCGCTGAACATTCGAAGGGTTTGGCAACATTCCAAAGCATTCAAGAAGAATTCGGACACACACAGGTCGACGCACTAAAAATCGACATTGAAGGTTTGTTGTGATGACACTTGGGTTATTTTGATGTTTCACAGATGCACGATATTGCTCCAGGATCGGAGTACGTCATTCTGCCGCCGATTCTCAGCAATCAAACAACACATGAGCCGATTTGCCAGATTTTTATCGAGCTGCACCAGACAGCAAAGGACAATTTCTCGGGAATGGTCAAGCTGCTGGAACGAGCTGGTACGTACATGTATCCACATGTCGTCAGCAGGAATTGAGCGATTTTAATATTCAGTTCTTTGATTTTGTGCGTATCATCTTTCAGGATACCTGATGTATGCGAGAGAAGTGCTGTTCTGCGGGCCACCCTGTTCAGAGTACAGCTTCGTACATGAGACTTGTATGGAACAGTTCGGTATGCGGAAAGCCGATCGACTGTATCGTTTGCAATAGCTCGTTTTGTCCCTGCAATATTTGCTGCTTTCGTCGGTTATACAAAATATTAGACATACAATTGCCGTGCTTTTTGATATACGCAATCTCAGGAAATGCCGAACGTGCATAAAATTTAAACTGAGTGTCAATTTGGTGGTGTACCCATAGTTTCTTTAACGGCACAACGTGTGCAACTGTTGAATAAATAGACTTTGTATGTATACGGCCGTACAACTCCAAAAGCAATGGCGTTGCGAGAAAATTAGTTCAAAAACAATAAACTGTTGGGTCGCAGAGGTATACATGTATATGTATGATAGAAAGAATGCACGTCAATTGGTGCAGTTTTCAAATATAAACAGGTTTGCAGCGCAAGATCACCTCTTTTGTAACAAACGTTAAAAGAGGTACGCTTTCGTCCATCGGAAAGCCGTGAAACCGTCATAACTTAATGTCATGAGACGATGACCTCGAATACAAAAAAACCGAAAATAAATCAATATTTATGCACCCAAACAGTTTCGTTCCGAAGTATAACTCGTCGAGAGGTGACGTCAGTGACGCCCGCAATTGCAGTGAGCAATTAATTGCGGCCTACACCGTCATTAACAGACATCGGTTTTATTTGACGGATTGGAATAATGTGGCCTTGCGCAGGCCTTTGGTCCCTATCCCAACAACAGGGCTTGAGCGGAACTGGTTTGAGTATACCACAAGCCACCACCCCGTGCAAGTCAGTAGAGCAAATGTGGGTGTTCAATCGTTTTCGAGTAAAATCTCGAACCTGTTATTTTCGATTTGTTGCATGGAAAGTCTGAAAATTTGCCGAAACCTCAAACGGCATACAGCATAGGTGCACGGAAACGCGTAGAAACCTGTGTTAATTTCTATGTACGTTCAAGCCGTTCCTTTTTTCAGCTGCCACCCGGCCATTACTCCACCGAACCCTTGTTTTCAGGTAATTTTATCGATTACGTAAGTCGATGCTGTTGAACAACTACCGTGTGTGCGATGGCCCCTGAATACCACCCAGCTGCGCCCAGATGTAGGGGTACATTACCAGTTTCCAACGTCAGGAAGCAGCCAACCATCGGCCCATTCATTAATATGCATGCGTAAAACTTGGCATCGTTTTTGCATCGGACACCATTGAGTTTGTTGTGCTGGTTAACAAAACAGCGCACATGTAGTACATAAACCCAGTAAAAAATAACGCTTTTTTGCGAAAGAGCCATTAGGAAGGTATAACTCTGTGGTGCAGCGACATTGTTTCGTCAGTCGATACACCCATGTGGCTGGAGCAACAGGTATGGTTTCATTCATGATACTGGCCGCTGGCAAAAAAATTAATGCATGAATGAATGGAATAAGGCTGGCGCTGTTGGGCGCGTCAGGGCATCAATGGAGAGACACTCACACATACCGTACATACCAGGTGAGGGGGCAGAAAAACAATGCCGAACCCTGAACTGATTGACGACTCGGTGACAGAATGACAACTTGGAACGGATGTTTTGTGTGTTGACATCATGGGTCAAAGGGTTGAAATAACGAAAATTGTGTGGCACCTGCTTGATGTCTTTGCAAGAAACACTACAAGCCCCCTCCGCCGTGAGCCAGCCATAGTTTGTTTCGGACCTTTCTGTCCAAAGTCATCATTCTTGATCAGTGCGAGAATGAACGACCACAGGAAACATCGCTAACGCTTGAAGAGAATGATCACTAATTTTTAGGATTGACGATTGCCCATTAGTGAACGCGGATACAAAAGGCAACAGACGACACGCCTACAGTTACAATGGTTGCGGTGAAGCGATGCATGCAATTTCACGCCCACAAATCGACCCCAGGCACAGTCGGACAATGCATCCTAGATTACAGCTGAGCCGACAATCATTGTATTTGTGTGGGACAAAACAACAACAGTTTGTGTACTGTTTGGCCACAGTGCACATTAGGTGCCATTTTGCGGATAAGCGCACACTATGCCCACACCAGGTTCCAAACGCAAGCGTGGATGTGTGAGTGCCAGTGCATCTGACCTATACTCATAGATAACGCGCACTATTGACTGCCGAAATTGGTCCTTGCGAAATTAACCGCCCCATTTTGACAGCAGTTACTGTTGTTATGACGAGCTGTTATTAACGAGAATAGACTCGCACTACTTAGGGGTGCATATGTTATTGTTCAATCCAGTTGGCGGTGGCCTAGTGTGCAACTACATATATTGTTAGTAAAGGTGAAGTCTAGCGCACAAAGACCGTTATGGTAACATTCATTAAAGTAAAAATTACTCAATGAAAAGAAAATACAAAGAACATTTTTCCCGTCTGACATTAAAGCTTGATTACGGATGGCGAATGTTTACGACAGGCTTTGTGGGGCAATAACCGCTGTTGATCATATGTGGCCCGTTCCGGTTGGGAAACAAATATCCTGTATTTCGACCTCGGTGGCCCTCAAGATGACGAAAGTCGTCATCGCCGGGAAACTTCCTCTAAGACCATAATATCCGAACCAAACTAACAACGTTCTTCCTGGACCTCTTTCAAATGTGTTAGTTTCGATTCAGGTTCCTAAGTGCGATTTGCGAAACTAAGCCATCATCATCATCATCTGATCGATTCCAAGTGCTGAGCTGCTCTATTTCGTTCGCCCGCGCTGTTTAACTTTGTGTCACCTCTTAAACGGGAGGAGTGCAAGGCGGTAGTCCTCCTCAATCGTCGTGCCGAGCGAGTCAGATTTCACGAACCGCGCACTAAAGTGAGCGGCATCAGCACCAGTAGTGCTCTTGTGCGCGCCTCCCACTCTCTCTCTCTCTCGGTGACTGCCATGCCGGCTGGATGTTCCAGCAAACAAACATATGTGGTGCACATGTACGGTATACGTACATGTAGGTGCATGTGCATGTTCAAGGTATGTATATGTACATACACCTGACCACAATCGCACTTGCAAAGTCGGTGGTGCTACCAGTTCTGGGTCGGGTTTGACATTGATACCGCAGAATCGAGTCGCGTGGTGCCAGCGGGAATGTTTCCGTGTGTGTGTCTATACGTGGACGGCAGCAGCACATTACCGACTGACAACTGCGCAACGCCGGCACACGCCAGACGTCGAAAATAACAAACGCTGCTCCTATATACTTATGTGCTGCTGGCTGGGACCTGGGATGTGCAGCTTGGATGCACACAGACATGCATGTACACATAAACACAGCACATATACATACAGTAGGTACACACATACATAGGTGGTACATAAGGTGCGTATCATATGCATCCGTACATACACCATGCAGTTCGGGCCCAGGTTTCATTGGCTTTACACAACATGTACACCGCCCACACTTGCACAAAGTCATCATAACGGACTGCAGCAGCCGCAGGCCACCAGCTGTGGGCACACGGAGAACCGGAATTGGAAGCGCTCAGCGCCGGTGGGGCATCATGCTTTATGCACGTTTCGCTGCCCGCTGCAATGTGCATGTAGGTATACACACGTACATGTAGGTACAAACGTCACTTAACCGTGCCTGGCCTGAACTGAAACTATAGCGCAACACATGCATAAAGGTAAAGCCACACGCTCAGGTGTATCGGTTGGCGCAGTGGTGTGTGTTATTAATACACGTGTTATGAGACAAACGTCAGTTCATAGATGCACCTTTGTGAGCGACTACCTAAGGCGCTCTGGTGCCCAGTAGCAGATACAGAACAAGCTGCAACACTCTTAGAGTTCAGTGCTGTGGTGGCGTTCTTCGCAATAAGCCATCCATTTAATGTGCCTGTTCCTTCGTACACATGTTTACGCTCAACTTCAACCATCGCTTTTTTGGCTGTTTCCTCCGTGCGTTTTTATTCGATCGGCATCAGTAATTTGAGCGCTCAATGGAAAAGGGCCTGGTGCCCCCGCAGCGCCCACACCAGTCCGACGTGTAAGACATCAAGGTATGTAACGCATACACCCAGGTCCGTTTGTTACACTTAACCTGCTGCTAGCACGAAATGAGAATAAGCGCCGCATTCGTTTTCATGCACTCAGCCATACATGCACCTGCTTTCCAAGAGCGTCGAACCTGGGTACCGTTACATACGTATTTCGTGGTAAACCTGTTGCCTTCCTTCATGCCGGTTTCTGGTGTTGTTGCTGAACCGCAACGGCCCATTACCCAACTATTGTATGTGGGTATCGTGACCGTTTTTCAGTTTACTTATACACTTACAGGTCGAACAAGAAATTCTTTTTATTCGCAAAGGCGTGCTTTTCTTCAATCCATTATCCAAGGCTTGGCAGTCAGTTCGAACTCGGGCTAGTCCACAACAATTGTGCTGCTGTTCCGGTGTTCGTTGGTTACGTTTTGTTGCCCCGTAGAGACCAGCGCGACGAAACTGCTGCCAACTCTGAAGAGGCCCCAGCTGCGAAATGGGAGCCGCTTCCGGCGGCCACTTTTTGGTGCAACATCTTTTCATGACGTCGCAGTTAAAAAGGCGGAAAAGTGGTTGCCGATCGCATGAAAAGCACTTAGTCGCCGCAGAGTTTATTGTTTTCACCGCCCGGTGTCATATCATCATTAAGGGGTGCAACGCAGGTGGTGGACATGTAGGCTAAGTGCTAGTCGCCAGATCGGGTCAAGTCAAACTGACAATAACTGTTCAATTTTGTGCATATCAGCATCGGACGAACCACGTTTAGCGACACAAAATGGGATAAAAATGAGTGAGGCGTCACACACAATGCACACTTTGATGTATGTGCGTATAGTCCACCCACGGGCTCATGAGACGACTCTTTTTAAAGCTTGCTTGGCCAGATTCAAAAATGCGCCGGTTACACGGGTTTTCGCAAACAAAAGAAAGAGATTGGGCCGAGACACATGATGACAAGTTCCAGCTGGCTGACCTCAATTTGTTGCGTGCTTACGCAAACAGCAACCTCGTTCAACACACAAATGTTTTGGGAGTCAAAAAGGAATTTACGCACCGAGGTGGAGAGCGTGTTTTTAAAAAAACACATGCGTTTCTCTTTCTTTCATTTCCGAAATACGTGGAGCTGGAACATTATTAGATCCGTACAAGTCAACTTCAAAATAAGTCGTCTCATATGAGTTCGTGGCTGGACTAGACTCTTGGAAATCTGCGGTCCTCGTAAGTCCCTTCTGGCAAGTATATTCCTCTCAGGTGCAGATCTGAGAAAACTGTTGCCTCTTCTGTTGTTTTTTTACGTTTGCACACTGGAACATTGAGCTGGATGTAAATTGCTAATCGATAAACGCCTTCACCTGCACCATGTCAATCTGTTGCGCGAAAATGTGTTGTTTGACAACATCGATGTCTGCAGGCCCATTGTGGTCCCAATAAGTTGATGAAAAGATTTGATTAGAAGAGCGCGATTATTCGTACGGCCACCGAGTATCCACTCTGAAGATCTGGCCGACTGCTTTTTCCCACTAAATCACACAATGACGATGACAAATTGTACATTCATGTGTACAAGAGAGAGTGGCAGTGTTTTTGTGCGTTGCATCACAACACGATGTGACAGTATGCTGTCAGCTGTGTCGTGGTGCGTGCGCGAGCATTGAAGTACATAACCACCAAACCGCTGGTGCGCAAATCTGGATTTTCTCGGGATAAATGACAGCAAACCACTTCACCTCGCCGCAACCAGCACGTACACTGGTGTGATTGTTATGTCGTTTCGATTAGCAGTTGCGGCCAAGTGACTCTGCGCATTTACTTAGTATTGTTTAACCTCATTCCATCTGTACTTATAATTGTCCGTCTCCCCCTCATCGGCCAGCTAATGTGTCACTTCTTTGTCGTATGAGCACCACACACTCTCTCTCGAACACTCAGTCATAACACCAGCGTCCGTATTTTTGTCGATTCTCACCTGTGTGTATGAATATGAACGACTTTGTTCAGGATTTTAGCATTTCAAAGCAGCTCCAGTCGCATGTTATTTGACAATCAGGCTGCTATTGTTATGCAACATCACCTTGGTCATAATGGCTAGCAGCATTTACTCGAACTGTCCGTGTTGTGGTCCAAGTTACTGACATTAATATTCACCCTCGGCAGCGAAACTGCTTCAATCACGCCTAAAGGTTCGCGAGTACCGTTGTCAGAATAACTCAACACTTTGCGCTATAGCGTCATTCAACACGTGTGTCGGAGATCGTGTGCTCCCAACAACGCCAAACAGTAAACTTTGAGCTGTCCGAGTGTGAACAAAGTTTTGATCACATATCAATATATCAGCCGCTCATTACCATTCGTCTTTGCGCGCTAAACGACCTCGCATCAATTACATACCTTAGCTTAACCAGATACTGCCCTCAAGCACGAAACGTTATCGAATAATGTGCGCCATTAAATCTTCGGTTCTTGCGCCCGCCTGTCAGAAATTGACATGAATCAGTCTGGTACGCTGACCAAAACGGGGAACCGATCTGTGGAACGCCAAACGACCGTTCAGAGGCCGTTAGTAGTTTTTTCGCGCGCTGTTTAAAACATGCTTAATGCTTTGCAAAGGTATGTACATATATTGATATGCTACCAACCGCACAGTCGCCGCCGCGGTTCGGCATTTGTATTCAAAGAGGCGATGATCAACCTTTGCCATTCACTCAGTTAAAGATTTTTATTCATAATATGACGTAAATCGCCGCATCTGTTTCCTTGTGGCCCGTAATTTGCATCACCAAAGTGCACTACAGGTACCTACATACACATATTATGCATAAGCATCAGTTGAACGGCGTAACTGAACATCTCATCAATCGGTTCTATGGTATTCGGCATCAAAGCACTCTGGACCCGGACCTAATCTTCGGTGAGAACATTAGCTAAAAAGCATAATGACGTCGTCCCCGCGCCTAATCTCCGACACATCGGGAACCGAGCGTTCCGATTTGGCGGCGCACTTCAAGTGTAGATCTACATTCCGGCCCGGTCGGCAGACAAATAGGGGCGCCAAAGTTCACGGTAATGCATATAGCACGTGCACCATACGTGTCGTCTACTCAGAACGAAGAACCAAGCAAACGGTGAAGCGCTTGCTTCGGCGTCGCTGGTACCTCCCAGAAACAACGCCACCGCGGCGCGCGCAAAAACGACGACGTTTGTTGGGCGCGCACTTGATGCTCCAAACACATTCGACGTTGTTTTTGCAGACGGTTGCAAAAAGTAAACGTCGTCGCACCCAATAGAATCGCGTCCATCGGTCTTCCAACCAACAGTGCACCTTTGAGATGCACTAGGTATAGGACCTGGTGCGCCTGGTTGCTTTCAAACGACCATTCAGGTCGACTGTATCGAATTTGGTCACAGCTGGCTGGCTTTCTGGCTCTGATGCGACACTAGCAACCGCGAACAGTGTCGTCGCGTACCGCGAGTGTGGGCCATTGTTTGTTGAACAAAACAGCAATATACCAAGGCACAGCGTCACACATTGGAGTCCCTCCACCGCGCTGTTACATCACACGGCAACCAATTGGCGCTCAAAGTTTTGCAAACCTGCGCCCGCCGGTACACGAGAACGGGCTGCTTGTTGGGGCTGATGTGTTGGACAAAGGGGCGGGCACATGAGATTGTTGTGCCTTTGCAACATTCGTCATCCAATTATAAATCATCTACATATATGTACTCAATTTTGCTTGGTTTGTGAAACAACACCGTGAATCGCGCATATTTCATTGAGCTTCGCAAAATCAGCGCACAGCGGTCGGACACCAACCACGAAACACATTATCGTGTCCAACATTACATATACCATACTGGGAAGCGACCAGTTAAAGTCATCAATATAGCGCCAAAAGCCACACGTGCAACGGGGCGCAACACTTTTGGTTACATTGCGCACTGACATTACACACTGATTCCAGCGCTGTGTGCGTTTGCACTTTTCGGACCCGGCAACAAGTACACGCACACTACAACCGTGTCGAGCGCGTTTGCGCATCAGAGAGGCGCGTATTTTTTGGAAGATCTCCTTTCACAGACAGAGTACTCAGTTATGCGCCAAGCAGAAACCACCAACGCTGTTTCGTTCAATTGTGCTGCCACACACCACTAAAGGGCTGTGCTCGCAGCAGGGGCGCGAGCGCATCTTCGTTTAGAAATTTTATCTTTTTCTTTTTGCAATCTATCAAATCCAGGGGCTTCAATCCCTTTTCGCCCTATCCCGTCCAACGTCTGCTATCAAAGCTCTTTTAATAAAGTGCGTGGCTCAACCGTCCAGCGTGCAGGTTCATTTTGTATCTCCTCAGATGTTCCGTGGCGCACTTTGATAGACGCAAATACAAGTAATAGAGCTCCAGACATTATACAGTACCTTCTTTGACGATGAATCGTTGCCTCTCAGCGAATCTAAACGTGTTCGCAAACCGAGCGTTCGGGCACAAGTGGCCACTCATCTAATTTGCCACGTATTGTGCATGATTGGCTTTTTACACAGCTGAAATGTCATTGCCAACAACCGGGAACGGACTGTCTTCGGCCTGCAGAAGGCACACTTCGTCGTAGGTGGCCAATGGTTTGAA